>JBBYHO010000003.1:2499652-2515687 GCA_038382025.1 Adansonia gregorii
AAATCCATCCTTCAAACTTAATATTTTATTCAAATCTTTTTAAATATTAAATAAACCTTACTTTGTAGCATAAAGGTCTAAGAGTTTTCTCCTTATTCAACTATTTGCGCATAAAATTCACTTCTATTTTACTGTAGATATTGAATTTTTAATACCACAATTATTTTATTACATGTCGGATACATCAACTACTGCTCAGTCCCATCTTGCTTTAGTCGATATTTTTTATTTATTTAAAAAAATGCAATTAGGAGAAAAATAATAGAAGTTTAAGTTTTTAAAAGCTAGGAATAAAATAATAACTTCAATGGAGAGAAGGTTGGATAGGGCAAAGTAGGCAATTAGTAGAGCTACTCCATGTCAGCCTTTCAAACAAAAAGACCTTGCCCTCCCTGCCCTGGCCCCATGGTTCGGGTTTTACCATTCCTATCAAAACCGCTCAGCAACTTCCTAGCCAAGCCCGGATGCCACCTCAACAGAAGCAAGCTGAGGTCCTGTTTCTTTATGCTATTTCAGCATCGCCGTTGAAAAAGTTTGAGCTAAAAGAAATTTAGGTTGAAAAAAATTAGTTTAAAAAAATGATAAAAAATATAATTTAAAATTTTTAATTATTTGATATTGTTATAAAAAATACGTTTAAAATAATAAAAAAATTATATTAAAAAAATTAATTTTTTAATTATAAATTATTTTAATTTTTTATTTGAATTATTAAATTATAGTTTTAACAGTAAAAATTTAATTATTTACTAAATTTGCTATGAAATGTAACGTTTCATTTTAAAACTTGCACCAAAAATAATACCAAATGAAACCTAGGTCAAGTACGATGTGATCAGCGTGATAAACGCCAAGACAATCAGCGGCCGCGAAATGGGCCTGTAATTTGACTTGTATTTCACTGTTATGACCCAAATTCAATCCCAAACACGTGAAACCCAATCGAAATCGCCCTCGCCAGGCTAAAGAACCCAAACACATCACCAAAAAAAAAAGACACATGAAACAAAGGCAGCGTGGAAAACGACGCCGGCTGCGATGCTTCCGCCACCTGGTGTGGTTGCCGTAAGTGGTAAAACCAGGCAATCAACGCATCCGGTTCAGGTGACTCAGCATCACGCCTTTGCCTCGCCCGGTTGTCCCCGAAGAATAAACTACTTGAAATCTTAACTAAACAAAGATTATTATCACATTCATCAAAGCGTTTTAACTTCGTCCCTTTTTTATATAATTTACTCCTAACGAGTTTTTTATTTGAAATATTAATGACTAATTATTAGTTAATTACTTTTAATCATATATTGTAGTAAACTTTCTAACAAGACTAATTCTTTATTAAATTATTCTAGGAAAGGTAAATAAATAAATAAATAAAAATACCTGCACCAATAACACATTGGGGAACTTCTTGTTGAAAAGCTGAGCTACCTCCTGGCCAAGCGGCGCGCCACCGCAACCAAGCGCCTGAAGCGAGCTCAAATCGAAATTTTTAGTCAAATCCGATTTAACGAACGCCAGTACAAGCGGCGGCGACACCGGCATGGTGGTAATCTTGTACTTCTCAACGGCCCTTAGCATTTCCAAAAAATCAAACCTCTCCATCAAAACCACTGTATCCGCCGACAAAACCGCCCCTAACAACATAAAGAAACCGAACACGTGGAACAATGGCACGGTGAAAAACGTCACTGATCGTGGCGGCTTATCGCTACCTTCAGCTGCGATTGTGTTGTAGTGATGAACCGCAGCCATCATTGCGATTAGGTTACGGTGAGTCATCATCACGCCCTTGACTCGCCCGGTGGTTCCAGAAGAATATAATATCGCAGCCGAGTCGGACTGGTTTACCTTGACTCGTTTAATGATGTTGTCATCAATATTGGACTGAGTTAAGAAGGAGAGAAACTCGGGCGAGTCCAGGAGGATAGTTCCGTGTTTAAGAGAGGGAATTTTATGAGAGTTTTTTGAAGTAGCGAAGGCAATAGCGGGTTTACAGAGTTGAATCTGGTGAGCGATTTCCGAGTTGGAACTGAGTGGGTTAGCGGGAGAGACGACGATTCCCAACGACAAAAGAGCAAAGTAAAGCACGGGGACATGAAGAGAAGGAGGGGAGAGAACAAAAGCAACGTCGTTCTGTGAGAGAGTGCAGCGTTTCTGGAGACAGTAAGCCAGGGAATGGACTTGCGAAACGAATCGAGAGTAACTCAGCCTTTGGCCAGTGGTTGCATTAACAACGAAATTGGTGTCGACGCCGCCGGTAGAAACGGAACGGAAGATTGAGAGACAATATTCAGCGACGGAAAGAGGCTGATCGGCCGGCGGCAGTGGGATGGGCGGTTTCAGGCTATTGTAAGTTCTCGTTTGGTAACAGAATCCGGTGTTTGGATCCATTGAACGGTTAGGATTTCTTTCCGCCATGGAAATGGAGATGTAAACTGGTCGAAAATTCAAATCGGTAAAAGCTGGCTGAAAGAGTCAGTTGGGCTCAATATTATTCAAAGATTAAATTACGTCTCCAATTTGGCTTCAGCGATGCCTTTATTTAATTAAATTAATCGTATAATTAGTCAATAACGCCATCGACAATGATTTGAAGCGCACAGAGTTTGAACTTTTCTGCTTGTCCTTTTAGAGTCCACAAATTCAAAGCAAATCCGGACTTTTATATAAAATTAAATTAAGTTAAATTATGAACGTTGATAACCCGCTCATGCGAATTGATTTTAATTAGGTAATGCGATGATTTTTCTTTTATCACACGGATAATTTACTTTGACTTTTAATATTTACAATTAAATATAATTTTAAATGTAATCTAATAATATAATATATTTAATAAATATAATAAAATATAATAAAATTAATTAATAAATTAAATTTAATATAAATATAATATTTATTTTTAAAATTTTTACATATTTAATGGTAATATTATATTTTTTATATAATTAATTAATATAAATAAAAATACGATATATGAGATACATGATAAAAGTCTTACAAAAGCACTCGGAAACTTGTAGAATTTGTTATTAACGAGTGACCAAAATTATATTTTAAAATTATTGAATTAAATAGTTTATTATTTTTATATATTAAAATTTATTAAAATATTATTAAATATTAACTTTAATAGAAAGTATTATTATAAATGAACTTAATTAATTTTTAAAGCCCTTGGAAAAGCCATTTTCAATAACTATTTTTGGGATTTGAATTCCTTATGTGGGCCAAACCAAACATTATTGTCATTTGTCTCTCTTTGAGGGAGAAAAACAACCCCTTTCGTACATTGTCTGAATTCTGAAGCCACTTCGTTTGTAGAGTACTATTAATTAATTAGCTTAATTAAAAATTTCTCACTTATAGTTACTTTTTTTTTTAACTTTCAATATTTATAGTTATATTAAATTTGTCTACTTAAAAATATAGATAGGTAAAATCTTTTTACAAGACTCTTGATATTCGGTGATTATATTAAATTTAATTATTACAAAATCGAACTAAGTCAGATCTTAAATAAAAAAAGTTTTTTTTATTTATTTATAAAATTTGAAATTAAAACTTTACTTAAAAGATATCGAATTCCTTCCACTTAGCCCAAGAAGCATTAGTGTTGTATCTTGTGTTCTTAATTCGAGAAGTATTTATTAGATGTTTATTACACACTATATGTGAATATAATTAGATGCGATAATATGTGTATTTATATTATATTCACATATTTTATCGTATTATAAATATGATTAAAATATTTTATAAAAATTTTGATACGTTAATAATTAATATTATATAAGTTTTGATATATTTATATACTCATCTAGATTTATATTTTTTTGTATCATGTTAATTTTATCTTACATTTTATTTTTTATATTATATAATTGTGTCGTATTTAATATTATCAAATTTAAATATAATACCGAAAAGTATTAACCATCTTTACGTAAAATAGAATGAATTTTTTTTATGATTAAAATAATCGAAGTGGAAAAAAGAGTAAAAAGGCAAAAAGGTCGATATTGAAAATCATCGAGGTGAAATTGGAAGTGTCTGAGGTGCGTTTCCTCCACCGGAAGTATGCCAAACGCACCTCTAGTGGGGGTGTATCGATGGGCAAATCTCTACAAGAATTGGATCCTATTGCATCGGAAATGAGATGGAATCCAAACGAATGGTTCAATATGCGTTATAAAGCCAAGGCTTAGTAACTCGATAAAAATGCTAAAAGATTAAATTAATTTGAAAGTATTGATTTTTATATTATTTTATTATTTTATTAAAAATTTTCTTTTTATAAATGATAAGATTTGAGATTAATACTGTAATTTATATTAAAATTATACTATTAATTAAATATATATTTTATTAATTGTTTAATATATATTTTTTTATATTTAAACCAATCAAAATTTTATCTATTTAATCTTAAACAAATCTTTAATTATAAACTTTTTTAACTCTACTAATAATAATTGTTAGGATCATACGTACTTATAATAATAGAATTAAAGATTTTAACTATTAATATATAAAAATAAACTTTTCAACCTTTTAAATCATTGTTTGTTTGAAGATAAATTAATGGTTGGCAATGTTTAGTTGGCCGGTTATCCTCGAAAAGATATGATTGAGATTGAAGTGTCTTTACAACTTTATTTTATTTTATTTTTGTTAATTATTAATTTTCTTGGAGATTTTTCATAACTAATAATTGATTTATGCGTATAATATTTTATATTTTATGTGTTAATTTTATAAATATAAATATAATATAAATTATTAAATATATTAAATTTTAAATATAAATAAAATATATGTATTAAATATATTATTTTTATCATGTTTAAACTCATCATTTCATGTTTATTAAACTTGCATTCTTTTCATATTTTGTCCAAAATTATTGAATCGAATTGTAGTTATACGAAGGTTTAAATCGGCTATTGAATTAATACTGCTTACTATCCACTCAAAATCAAACTTAATTCTAATAGTTAAAGGTCTCCATGAGTTGGATTTGACTGGATTCATGATAGTTTTAAGTAAAACATTAATATTATAAACGTTTGCTAAAGTCTAATTCAGCACTAAATATGGATTTTAAATTTTGTCAAAGTTGACTTATATTTATACATGAATAATCTCAATCAGTTTAGATCCTTCTATATTATTTTTTTCTAAATTTGTTTTAAAAAAATATGTTTTTAATTAATCTTTAATAATTTTATTTTATTAAGTTTTAATATATATAGTTTTAATATATTTTTATAACAGGTACACAATAATATATTATATATTTATTCTTTGTTTGATTAAATTATATAATATATATAAATGTAAAAATACTATATTTTATATTTTATATAATTAAAAAGCGAATCAGGTCGAGTTCAAGCCCTGAATATTGTAACTAAGACCCAACTCGTCTTTTTAATAAGCTTTATTTTTTTGCCTAAACCCATGTTTTGACCTAATATTTTTGTCATAATACTCACAAATATTGGAACAAACCTTTTAAACTTGAGTGGATAACTCAATCTTTGAATAGTTTTACTAATATTACTAATATTAACTTATCTACATAAGTACACTATATGAAAATTTTCTCACGATTGAACTTTATATTTAACTTAACTAATCCAAATAATTACTTTTAAGAGAAAGTTTAAATCTCGATATTTATAATTTATTTCCTTATTCTTAAAATTTGCTCACAATTTTTAAAGTATGGAAAGTAATTTTATATCTGATTTTTGTAATTGAATTTCCCTAATACATTTCACCAACAATAATTAAAAAAAAAATTGACTATCAAATAATTTTTAATAAAAAATGACTTGTAATTTTCCTTGCTAAGAAAAAAATGAACTCAACTCTTTCAAATAAAGATACAAGATTACCATTAAGATTCTAGTTTTTATATGCCATTTTTTTTTAAAATTTATAAGCAAAATTAAAAAAATTAATAATTATGTTTTTATATATCAATTTTTTAATTATTTTTAATGTATTTTATATGTGTCAACTTATTAAATTAGTTGATAAAGTTTTTAAATTTAGCATATCAAATAATTTCCCCACCATTAAAGCCAAATACTTTGTGCAAATATTTGTAATTAAAGAAAAAAACAAATCTTTTCGTATAAAAAACTAAGATATAATATTTTTATTGACATTCTTTCAAATATCGGAAAAGCTTTAAGCATAAGTGTATATCGTCCAAATTCTCCCATCTTTTAATCCATTTTTTCTTTTATTGGGCATATTCATGAGCTAGACAATTCACCGGTCTAATAAACTCAACCCGTATTGAATCAAATTTAGATATGAGTTTTTATAGTTAGCTTCGAATTAAATTATTGTTTAAATAATAAAAATTATTTTTTATTTAATTTTAATTGTAAGTGTTAATATAAAAAAATGATATATGCCCGAATTCTCTCATTTTTCAATCCATTTTTTTCACTAGACCGAGTCATGAGCTACAATTCACCGGTCCATCAAACCTGAACAATATTAGGTAAAACTCGGATATGAATTTTTATAACTCACCTCAAATTAAATTACTGTTTAAATAATAAAATTATTTTTATTTAATTTTAATTGTAAATATTAATATACAAATATTTTTTTTATAAATTTTTTAATATTATTTAAAATAGTGAAACATGCTTATTCAAATCAATCAGGTACTGCCCAACCTGAACCTGGACAAGAGAAAATAAGAAGTTGGTCCATGAACACCTCTGACTTCACCAGAAGTACTGGAAAATGGAAATTGACCTCCATCAAACAGAAAACACGTCATATTGTAGTTTGTAACCTGCAAATACTGTATTAAACCAAACTGTTGGCCAAGTTCTACAATGGAATAAAATTTTCAAATCTGAAAGGAAGTCCGACGACAATTGTCAAAAGTTAAGAAAGTTCTAACCATAAAAACAATGATTATTACCATTTTCTGCAAGTAAAAAATACTTAAATAAACACTGTTCAGCTTTCATTAGACGAGAATTTAGCAAATAGTGATGAATTCAATCTTGGGTCTTCTTCTTTTTCCTTCTAGTTTCACTTGCAGCTGCTTCATCTTTACTCTTAGTTTTCTTCTTCTTGGCTGTTCCATCCCGCTCGGTAACATCTGACTTTACGCCATTTGTTTTCACGTTTTCGTGACCCGGCCCGTGCTCCACCTTTCTTTTCTCTTTTCTCTTTTTCTTCTAGGATTTAGCATCTTCTGAAGCATCTCCATTTGTAGCAGCAGCTGGCGCGTCTTCGGTTTTTGATTTCTTTTTCTTGCTTTTCTTCGCGGAAGCTTCAACGGGTTGTGCTTTTTCCATGTCTGTCTCTGTATAAGATAAGGTAATAGATAAAAATATGACAAGCAGAAAATGCAGGCATACAGCAGGCTATAGTTCCAGCAGAAGCTGATGAGCTTAACGGCATATCAAAGCCTCAGATGCATTTACGTCTCGTACCAAACGTCTCTGTAAAATGAGAAACCAAATATTTGAAATTGTATGACAAGAAACAAAGTCACAGATCCGTATACCTTTGCTCCGAGTACTTTCAATTGCAGACTTCATTACATCAATGTTTTTTCGAGGAGCAACACCCTCGTCATAGAATTCAAGTGGTTCCTCCACTTGTTCCCGCAGTTTTTCCCCAAAAACAGTGTTGTCCCTCTCTAGAAACAAGAAGAGAATTGACCGACTTATAGGGAAAATTTACAGTGAACGAGGAAAGAGAAATAACGATTCCCTGCAAAAAAATCGATGCGAGATGCAATGGAACACTTGTTTGCAAGATAGCGTGCCATTCAGCCCTTGTTTCTTCCAGATGCTCGACCAATGAAAGACGAATGGAAAATCATACCATACTTGGGTGTATTTCCCCGTGTTTTCAGTGTCCCGAAGCCAGCAAGCAATGAGTGAAACCAATGTCAAAAAAATAAATAAATAATGCACTTGGATTAGTACTTAAGATCTCGAGCAAGACACGAATCAAGATTCTGCTCAAAGAGGGCCTATCATTTAGCAAGAGGTCCAGCTCTCCATACATTTGACAACACCACCTACGTTACTCGGACTTGGGTTGAATATCGGAGAAGGGTACATATTTGACACAGTATGTTTATTTTTTTTTTTTGAGATTTTCATGTACTTTGAGGGTCCTTGAAAAATCACATCCCTATATGCATGTTTAGATATACATTAAACACAAATATTAGACATGAGTACTTAAAAAAAAAAAAAGAGTAGACATAATCCACCACATCATAAGAATATAAGGTGAGAAGTAAAATAACTGAAGAGTGCCTTCTCTGCACCGAGAATCTGAAGAGTGGAAGAGGGGCAAATTGCCAGATTCGTGAGACTGCCGGCGTGAGAGATCAACCGGGCCCCAACAACTTCCCCAATCAATGATGTCAAATTTGGAGCAATGTCATTCATCTTAGTCACTAGATAAACATTTCTTTCTGTACTCAGCAAGATCCATTACTTTTTGAGCAAGTAGCCGAAAATTTGTCAAATCAACTGGGGTCAAATCCTGCCCTGCAAAGGAGGGGGAAAAACAGTGAATAGAGGTATGAGAAAATAAGGTTGAATTGCCGCATAAATACAAGAGATCTAGCCATTGATACTTTGCCAGCTTCTACAATTTCTTTTGCTTTGTCCTCATTCCCGAGTATCTCAGTTAAGGCAGGGATGTGTTCTTCAGACAACTTTGACTTGTCCTCTATGAGCTTGGCAACTCTCGCATAGAGATAATTATCATTGACAATCTTTACCAACTCCGGAAATGCCGAGAGTACCATTCCCTGCAGAAAGTAATCAGCCAGAGGAGAACTGTTATCGTCATGCATTAAACTAGAAAGACGCTAGTTTCAGGGTAAAGTAAAAAACGAACCTCACTCTCATGGAAAAGGAATTGATATCCTTGTCAAGAGTGTCGAGAAGGAAAATTGCTTGAATAACCGCATTGTCAACTCGGTTGACATTGAAGTTAACCTTTGCTCGACTATAACTATGGGCCAGACCGAGCTAAGCTTTTTCTAGGTCCCCAGACTACCAAGTTTAAGAAGAGACAGGAAAGCAAATGAGGAAAACAGGCACCTGTAGCTGTCTCCTTGAAAGAGAAGATAAAGGTAAAACATAAAGAAATATGCTGCAAAACCTTTAGGTCCTTGATAAACTTATCAAAATGCAACCGCACCACGAAGAAGCTCAAGGACAAACTCTCCAATCTGGCACGTAATTTTAGTTGTCTCGTAGATGTGGGAACCAAGCGTAGGCTCTGCAACTCCCAGACTGAATTTGGACTTCTTGCCTTCCTTAACTTTAGGAAGATTCAGCTCTAAAAAACTCCTCGACTCATCAGTCATAACCCTGCCAACGAAACCAGACATAACCAATATTTAACCCAGCCTGAACAGTAAAGCAAAATCATATTCAAATGAATCATGCGAAGTCACTAATTCAATCATTATGTCTTCCTTTATCCCGTACTTTGAAGAGTTCGTTACGCATGAAACTTCAAGGTGAACCTATAAGTATACAGCAGCCGAAGGTAGTCATAGGAAAAAAAAAAAAGAGGTGGGGAGGGGGGAGAAACAGCTGAGAGCCTATGCACCAAGGGAAACTTCGCTGATGCTTCAGCAGAGTAAGCCATAGACAATGGCTGTCTATAGCTATGTCCATCAGATATCACCAAATTTAAAAAAAAAAAAATCAGCAGAAATCACAAGTGGCAAAATCTTTTATTTCTAGCAACTTTGAAAGACCTGAGAATATCAGACAATATTACACGAATATGACACTAAAAAAAATAATTAAAATACGATATATTATGAATATACGATTGTCTCAAAATTTATATAATTCGAATTATTGACGTATTAAAGATTTACATAAAATAACTTAAACATGACAAAATATACAAACATAATATGGATAAACAAATTGCTAGGTCATCACCAAGTAAACACAATAACTTACATAAAGAAAAAAAAAACTAGTAGAACTGTACAAACTTATACTAGCAGAAGCCTTTGCAGATATATTTATATGTATGTAGATATGCAGAACAGCCAAATAATCAAAAGAATATTACTAAGGACAAAGGCAAAAGAAACCCAGAATATTGAAAAACAGGACAATTTAGAAACAATTAAAACAAAACGAAGAACAAGGTAAAACCTTTAAAATACCTTCAGAAACAGAATTGCATTGTTTTAAACCGTCAAGAGCGGACTCAAAAGGCTGGAAAGCAGTAAGCTATACCACCTTCGCGAGCCGGTTGAGATCCGACACCGAGTTCCTAACAGCCTCTGTATTCTGAGCGATTTCATCGAGCCCCTGACCCTGGAACAATGCGTACCCAGAAGATTACTCGAACAACAAGTAAAGAGTCTTTCTTCAATGGCTCACAAAAGAAAAACCCACACCCACAGAAAAGAAATAGCTTTGTTAGCTTCAAAAACAATCAAAGTTAACTTAAAAAGACTTTGTCTTTGAATGTTCGAATTCTTCGGTGGTGGCCGGGGTTTGGGAAATGATGGGGGAATGGGACAAAGTAACTGCGGTTTAAGGTTTCAAACTTATACACTGTTTCGTGCAATTCTTTTACGGAAGAACTCGAAGTAGTCACTCTTTTTTTTATTTGTTCAATTGAGTCCTTATTGTCCGAGGTTTATTTTGGGCTTGTTATTGGGTATTACTTTGTTTCTGGGCTTTCCTATATTATTGGTTTGGATTTGGGTTGCCCCTTTGACTTCTGATAGAAAGGTTGGGCCCAATACTTGTAAATGTGAACGAAAGAGCAACACTATGCATGCATAAAAAAGATTTTGCTAACTAATACTTTAAAAAACACTCTTTAAAAATTATTATATACATAATAATTTTTTATTTTGTGCATTGAGAATAATGAATGAAAATAAATAAAATAAACACTAAATCTTGTTAAATTTGTAAATGTCGTAAAAAAATTAGATTTGATAATATTAAATATTAGTATACAAATATAATATATATATCAAAAGTTATATAATATTAATTATTAATATATCAAAATCGATTACTTTAGCAAATCGCACATCCTCGCCCCATCACCCTCTCTTTTAAAAACATGAGTTTTATATATTATTTTCATAAATTTATATAATTTAAAATTATAATAAATTGATTAATTATATTACAGTAATCATAATAGATATTGCTTTTTCTTTTACATTATTTTCATAATCTTTTCTTACATCATCATCGTCATCATCATCATTATTAAAATAATGTTATGATTCAATTCCCATTCTATTAAATGAAAAATGATTTTGATGCTATAATATATCTATATATATATATGTATTCGTATTTTGTTTGTTTATTAATGAAATTGGGAATAATTATTCCTCCGATAACAAAAAAATAAAAATGTATATTAAATTTAAATAAGGATTAGATGATAAAAATTATATAAACTCATTATTTTTAAAGAAAAATATTATTTGCACTTCTCTAAAAGCAAAGAAAATTTTCTCTATTTTATTAAAATTTTAATTATCAACGAATTTAAAGTATAGTCAAACTATTTTATACAATTACCCTTAAAATAATATTCAATAAATTTATTATTTAAATTTCAATATTTATAACATTTTTTTTACAAAAAAAAAAATCTCAATTTGAAGATAAAAAATTTTACAAATATTAAACTTTAAACACAAATTTACTAAAGTTCAGAGATTACATCTATAACATCTTTCTTTATGGCTAAAATTGAGATATTCTTTACATTAAAAAAATTTTCTATTTATCAAGTTTATAGAAACCGAGTCAAAAATCGAATTAGTTCAAACTCTAATTCCCGATTCAACCTATTGAATTAATCTAGTTCAATATATTCTCTTTTTTAAATATTTAAATATTAAATATATATATATTAATTTTTTATAAATTAAATTAATTTTTTTACTTGTTGAATAAAAAAATCAATTTTAATATATGCATCAAACTGAACTCTTATCTGATTCTATATTCGATTCTTTCGATCAACTAATTTGCTCTGATTTTTTAATCTATTCTATCTACTTTTGAAGAAAGTAGGGAAAAACTTTTGGGAGTGGGCATTTCCCCCCGTTTCTCAACCCGCTGGCCAAAGTACATTCCACGTGTCCCAATCACGCACGTGTTCCTAAACTCACCTGACGAAGTCTCTTTTTCCTTGAACCGTCCCAAACGCAGGCAATTCTCGTCAGACGCGTCAATGTTAAGGAGACCGCAACAAAATTCAATATAAAAAAATAATATAAATTATTAATATATTATAATTTATATAATATAAATTATTAATTTATTAAAAATTTTAAAATATATAAAATATAATAAAAACGTACGAATTTTTAAATTTAATTTTGTAAGTAAAAATTTACTAATTTTTTTAAACTCCATATTTATTTATAATATTTTTTTGATTTTTATTAAAATATTATTAAAATTTTTTTATTTATAATTTAAAACTGCTTTCAATTTATTTACTGAAATAAACTTATTATGGATATGTCGATTTCTCACTAAAATTTTTGTCTTTACATGTTTTCCCAACGTCAAATTTTTTTTATATGTTAAAAAATCGACATATTATGTGCCAATTTTCTATCATAATTTTTTTCTCAAGTTAGGAAATCAGCAATTATTTTCTAACAATTTTTTTTTTAGTTTTTGCACACATTATTTTTTTACGTATAACTTTTTTCACACTAAATTTTTTTAAAGGTATCGGTTTCTCAACATGTAAGAAAAAAATTTTATGAAAAATCGACTTATCAGATATCGATTTCTTATCATATCTTAAAATTAACTTATTTTGATAAATAAATTAAACTTAATTTAAAATCATAAATAAAAAATTTTAATAATATTTTAATAAAAAAAGTCTAGTTGATTTTGATCGGAACTTAGAAGCAAAAGAAGAGTTCGCTTTGGCCATAAAACGAATAATTGTTTTACTATGTAAACTTGTCGTAAGGTCTCTATTTCGTCTTTGTTTCCTTTTAAGATGCTATTTACATGATGAGACCAATAACCCAACGAAAGTTCCCATTTTTTTCATCTTCTTCCTCATTTTGAACACTTTTCTTGCGGTTTTCGAAAATTCTCAGCACTTTCTTCCAAAAATCATAGGTAAGTTCACGACTGCAAGCACACGGCCTTAACGACTCCATCGAAATACGTTATTCTCTCTTTTATGTATATAAACTTTGTTTCGACAACCCATTTCTGCAATCCAACTTAGTTGGCTTCCAATTATATCATCTTTTTCTTAGTCCCCCAACTCCCAAGCTTTAATTTCTTTCTTTGTTCTTATTTATAGCCAAGAAGCTGTTTCTTTGGTGATAGTTTGTTAACTTGTTGAGGTTACCTGATCGAATATTCATAGCGAAACATGATAACAAGTGCAGAATATGAACGTGTTCTTCGTTATTTTGATAAAAATGGAGATGGGAAAATTTCAGCATCGGAGCTATGCCACAGATTAGGCCAGATGGGTGGAGAGCTGCTGTTAAATGAAGCAGAAGTTGCAATCAAGGAATTGGACTCGAACGGCGATGGGTTTCTGGATTTGGAGGATCTAATAGGGTTAATGGAAGGAGGAGAAGAAGAAAAGTTGAAGGATTTGAGAGAAGCTTTTGATATGTACGATGAAGATGGAAGTGGGTTCATTACTCCTAAAGAATTGAAGAAAATGTTAAGCAAACTTGGGGAGTCGAAGTCCATTGATGAATGTAAGGTGATGATCAGGCAATTTGACCTTAATGGAGATGGTGTTATCAGCTTTGAGGAATTCAGAGTAATGATGAAGTAATCCATGGCATCCATGGCTGATTCTTTTAATTATTATTTTTTAATTCCTTTTACTCTTTTCATTGCTTTGCATGTATGATCGATTACTTCTTAGGGATTCATCATTCATTGATTATATATAAATAGATATAAATTGTCGTAATTAATATTGATTGTTTCAGCTCTTAGAAATTAATTAAATACAGTGATTTATATTATGAAATGGCTTGTTAATCCCGTCAAGGCTGCAGCTTTGCACATGCCTGCTCGGGTAATTTGAGTTGGGTGAAGGGAGGACTGGCAGGGGAAGAAGTGGCAACAACTCGGAGACGAGACTATGTTGGAAAGAAAAAGTCTGGTCTCCCGCGTTTCCATCCTCAAATTCAATATAAGTTGGCAATAAGCTGATAACTACTCTATACACAATTAGGATCATTAATATTAATAAACATCACATACTTTTGTTTATTAAATATAATCATTAATACAATCAATTGGTGTTGAACTTTTATTTTCACTTATTTTTTAAAATTAATAAAAAATTAAAAATAATATAAAAATATTTTTAAAATTAAAAAAACGATGAACTAAAACAATTCAAACCGATTAAATTCAATTCGAATTAGTTCGATTATATAAATATTTCAATTCTTAAAATATTTCTTTTAAATTAACCTTTTTTTTAAAAAAATCAAACCCCATTTTTAATTTCTTTTGTTTGGTGAATCTTACCTACAAGAAGCTATAGATTACGCGTATCAATGTTTAAAATCGACCAACAACATGAAATAGAAAGCAGGCCAAAATCCCCCAACATCCCGCAGTTCTCCGGAAGCTTCCAATGTCAATCAACTGTCTTTAATCTGTTTTTACTTCTTAAGTGTTATTGGATGATGATGTAGCTCTTATTACTGAGGAATGATAATCTTTTGTTATTCCACATTGGCCTGGCCAAAACCCTATAATGCATGCTTTTGTCCTTTCTCTTTTCTTCAAATGCCGCAGACTTTCATTCCAGAAAAGCTCTCTAATATTAAAGGCTTTAATTTATGTTATCCGAAGTTGAGATAGTGCTAGATATGGGTACTATTTAATATGAATATGTTAATTTATTGGATTTAAAGGTCTTAATTTGACATTTTAAGTAGATAACTTATTCTTAATGAATCGAGTGCCTAAAATGTAAGCAAGAATCTAACCACTTAAATATAACATGCATTGAATCCAATATTAATAAGTCCATTTAAGATTTTATCCCAAATTATGATGATGTCAAGGACTATTAGAAAACCGTTAAAGATCAAGTTGTTAGATCTGATAAGGAAGCTTCTAAGAATAAAGTGTAACAATTCTAAAAAATGTGCTTAAACATATTCTAAGATTTGAAAGACGTTATTACTTAGATTTAAGTTTTTGGAATGGATTTTTTAAAGCTATTTCTTATCACTCGCATGGTCAATTCTTTTTCTAATGAGTATAGACTCTTCAAAACATATATAAAGAAAATTATCTATTAATAAACTCTTAATTTTATGTATGTGAAAGGAAGAGAGACAAAAGAATAAGAAACTAGGTAAAGTTCGCCGGGTAACTTAAGGTAAAAATGTGATAATTAAGACAAATGTATTCTAATAAAGAAAAAGGGAAAAAGGTCATTAAAGAAAAATTACATGAAATCTTTCATTTTCACATTAACTTGGATACATAAAGAAAGATTACTTAAAGTATAAAAGCAAGCTTGAAAACAAAAGCTAAACTCATTCCTTACGTATGTCATGTAGCTCTTTGTTGATGTTCTTCATAATAAACAGTAGATGGACTAAAGTTCAACAAATTATATTTCTATAATCATGTAAGGTTTCATAAAGCAAAGGAAACCAAAAAAAAAGAAAGAAATGTCTACTCCAAAAATTAATAAAGACTTTTAGGATCATTTTTGAAATTATTATATATTTTAACCTTAAAGAAAATTTGTTTCATTCCTAAATTAAAAAAAAAAAAGAGTTTTGAATTTAAGTTTTTAGATTCTATTATTGAAATTTAAAAAGAAAATGTTTCTATTGGTTTTTGTCAGCACTGACTTGGATCTTGATTGTGAGAATAGTTTATTAACTGTTTATGTGATTTCTGGTTATAAAGCATATGTTATATATGAAAACTCCTCTAAGTTATGGTATAAAGATTGTTCATATCT
>JBBYHO010000003.1:2556066-2569801 GCA_038382025.1 Adansonia gregorii
ATGTGAAGAAAGGAAGTACCTATGATTAACTTAATTATTAGTTTTGAATTTTGATGTTTTTGGTTGCAAGAATCTTCTAAGACACTAACCTAAATCAGGATCTAAACACAGATTTGCTGTTTTTTTTTTTCGGCCGCTAACCACTTTTGGTGTTCTTGCTTCCAAAAGCAACTATGATCAGAAACTCAACCTCAAAAGTGATTCTTTGGTTGTTTAAAGGCTTAAAAGTTTTAACATAAAATCATACTGCTCCTCTTTGATACCTTTCTTTGGAACCAGTAGAATGCATTCTTCTGCAACTAAGAACCAAGAACATGGAGAATTCATTGGAACCAAGCAACCTTTTGTCTTTTCCCCTAATGCGAAACTAATTATCTACGTTACTCAGATTTGATATGAGTGCAAAATGCGAGTATGCTCAACTTTTAAAAGTTTTTTGTATATTTGTTGGATCATAATGAAAAAATGAAAAGTCTGGACAATA
Source organism: Adansonia gregorii (assembly GCA_038382025.1). Lineage (NCBI taxonomy): Eukaryota > Viridiplantae > Streptophyta > Magnoliopsida > Malvales > Malvaceae > Adansonia > Adansonia gregorii. The sequence continues at coordinate 2,556,551 of JBBYHO010000003.1, forward strand.
TAGAATATTACTACTATATGTAAAAACAGCTGCAATTTCAGTTACTTGGCTGGATTCCAGTAATTGCTTGGACTAAGAACTCACGAGGAATGCTTCAATGGTAAGTATTCTAATTCTGAGTTGCATAATCAGCCAACAATCATATTGATGGGGATACCATAGGCTAACATATGACCACTTGCATTTGAATCTTACAATTCATATATTTTATTATATTATAATCATATTTAAAATATTTTATATTTATATAAATTTTAATATATAAATATATATCATATTATATTTATATAATCGTGTGTGAATATACTTGCATTATAAGTTCCTTGTCTTTTATTGCTTATTTTGGGTACAATCATAGCATTGCATTCTTACATAAAGTTGAAGTGCAGGATAAAGTTGTAGGACATGGGCAGCCAAAACAAATCAAAGTTGTCATTATGACAAAACCTCAACATTTGTCTTTTCACATTTGTCCACACATTATGATGAACTGATACTGCTTTTATTTTATTTTTGTTTATCAAAGTTCGATGTAGAGTTGTAGATATTCATAGTTAAATCCATCATACTTCATAAATCCAACAATTATTAAGATCAATTATAAAGAAGGATCATCCTTATCTCCTAGCAACAAAGATGCAAAAGACAGACCAGTTTCTCAGAACCAGATTTTCATCCTATGTCATCAAGGATAATGAAAAAATTTGGTTACTTGGATTCTTGTTGACAGGTTGAACCTTCGATATAGTATATATTTGATATCGATGTGAGTTATTTTTCTCAAAGTTTTTTTTCATATATGAAAGGTTGAACTTCCAAATACATATCTGAAATGTTTCGGACATGGTATTCTTAAAAAATTAAATACATAAATAATAAGAGTTAAAACAATATAGATGAAAAGCATATTATCATCAAAGGCATGTAAATAAGCAACTAAGCACATTTTAAGAGTTATATAGACGGAATTATATCTTTAGATAAACTTGTCCGTGGATCAAATCATGTTCTTAAAATTTTAAAGTTTTCTGTGCAAACTCGAATAGAGTTAGATACAAAAATTTATTTTTTTATTTAATAAATTATTAATAAATTATTTTTATTAATAAATTTAAATAAAAATATAATTTTTTATTATTAAAAAATATTTTTTATTAAATATATTTAAATTTATAAATATTTTATTCAAAATTCGACCGAATTGAGTCGGTCGATATCTTTGCCATTCGACGGATAGGTAAAATCAAAGTTTTTAATCTAAAAGGTTTCAGATTTTCAAAGATCGTGGTGGGACTCAAAAATCATAATCGAAACATGTGCAAACGTGAATCCTTCCCATTAGAGAAAAATCACTGAGCTACCCTAGTCGGTTTGAAGAGATAAAAGGCCAAAAAAAAAAAAAGGTTCATCTATTATAAAAGCTACGGAGATAAAGAAGATATCGCAGACTTCCCGCAAAGTAGTTTGGGGCTACAACGAGTTGTTGACATCAAACAATGGACCTGCAGAGAAGGCTTGCACTAATCATAACAAAGAAAAAGCAAATTCCCATGTCTCCTCAGCTGGTAATTTTGACAAAATCGTCATAAGGATAGTACTAAGGACTATGCCAACCTGTAAAAGGTTATTCATTTTGGTTATTGGGTTTTACAGGTTTTTCTACGAAAAAGTGTCTCGCCGATTGAAAATGATGATGTAAATACTTGTATACTCGGTCGAACTTTAGTACACAACCAATGTGAGATTCATGGTTACTCTCTATCTTTGACCATACTATCATGCATCTGCACGCATCAAGGTTATCTGGTGCTTGGAAGCAATCAGTGCCGATGGTGTTGAAGGTTGGTGTCCAAAAGAAGACCTAATTGGTGCCGATGGTTCTCCAGGCAAATGCCCGTACCGACGTCCAACCGGCGCTAATGAAGCCGATGGTGTCTGAAATAGGAACACTTTTTTTTTTCAAAGCTCGTAACGGTTGTCCCAAACAAAACTTTACCATTGCCAATGGTGCTCTAGCAATATTTAGAAGAGTGTGAAATGAATGTATTAGACGAAATGCATATAGCTTTTTTCTTATCAAAATCTTTCATACCCCACAGATTCTTTGAGCAAGATGGTTGGCCTTAGGTTCCAAAGAATAATCCAATTTACTCACCCTTTTTGTTAATAAATCCAAGAAATTAAAATGGCATATTTAATCAAGTTTTTTTTTTTTTAAATTTATATGTTTATCCGTGGAAGGTGTAGCTTGTTTTTCCTTCAAAATCTGACGCTCGGGAAACACGACTAATAGAAAGCTATACGTAAAAGAAAACAAAATCATCCAATTATGTTTATATGATAACTATTAATTGATTTAAATTGATTTAATTAATTAAAATCGAATAAATTTAATTAATTCAATTTGACTTATTGAATTTGATTTACCCTGAAGGGCCAAGATAAAGATAACAATCTAGAGGACGGTCCGGCTACTACAACATTAATGCTGTTTAAATGCACAGGTGAATCTGGAAGTGTCAACGATGTCATGGTGGAAAGTCCAGATAAAGACCTAAATCCCAATTCTTTTGAATTTGATTAAGGTGTGTTTGCAAACGGTCAAGGTCCACAGCAAATAATTCATCATGTCATTATCTTTTGGGAGGAAAGGTCAATGAGCCTGCCAAACTTCAAAAAAAAAAAAACAAAAACATCAGAGGACGCCCGGAGTCAGTACTTCAAGACGTACTCCGGTACAAACTTCAATCTCTAACTCATGATCTAACAATGTTCAACTTTCTGGTTCTATATCGACAACCAGCCGATCGGAGTTTTTAAGAACCAGAAAATCATCGGAGTGACTTAAGACTTATCCATCAAAGGCCAATGCAAGTAGAAGGAAGAGAAAAGTGACCGGAATCAATCAACTTTCAAAGCCCTACTAAAAGCATATGAACATGTGAGAAAAAATGACATGTATTTCAACAATTGCTGGTAGAATTTAGATCAATGCAGAAGTTACTAGTCGAAGTTATATCACGATGAAATGATTCTTCAAGAAAGAAACAGGAAGTTGTTACTGATAGCCATTCTCCAAAAAGAAAGTAGGAGAAAAATTTAAGACTTTCGTTCATAGGAAAACATAAGGTAAACCGAATCCTTTAGAACACAACCAGAAGGCGATAATTAACCCAGGACTGCACATTAGATATGATTAGGGAAAGTCATAGCGGCAAACAATTGTTTCGCTGCACTAAATGCGTTAAAGGTCTTGAGAAGTTTCTAAAGAAGTCATCATATTAAAAGTAGTTTTCAATAAACAATAGCAGATACGTGCATTCATAAATCATAAACAAGCAAAATTCCGAGTAGAACACCCGAGCTCTTCGCATTTGCCGCACCAACGAGCACCATATTGGATCAATGAGTTGTTTAGCTGCAGAAAACATCCAAGTAATTTTAGACAATGGCTGGTAAGAAGCCATGATCGATGAACAGCTCACAATGCAAAAGAAAAAAAAAAGAATGATCTAATATGGCAAATCCTCTTTCTTTCAATCGACAACATGGGAATCAATGGTCAACAAGAAATGTAACATAAAAAGCATAACTTACAACAGCACTACAGCGGATAAACATACTCTCCACAACCCGAACTTTGCAATTTTGAATACACAAAACAAAAAAAAAAAGAAAAACATTCCTCCAAAAATGGATAAATAGCATAACAAAATCCACTTAATAACTAGGTTACTCGGACTCAAGTCTGAATGCTGGACACAAGTATTTTCAATTTGTAAATGCAGGTTGGCTTGGTTTTAGAACTTGTCCTTGTTTAAATGATTTGTGGGAGCCTTTAAAAAAAAAAGTTGACATTTTGAAATACTACTCTTTTGATCAAGGTTTTAAGTTGAATCATGCTTTAATGGTGTTTTGCATCCACAACAACCTCTTGTATATAATCAAAAGGCAGTCAAGAATGCAAGCATTTCGAAAAATGGGAAGTGATAGTTTAAAGACAATTAAATAATTAAAAGGAATGTCAGATATTATTCACTGCAGCTGCTAAGAATGCAAAGTGTTAAAAACAACCATGCCATGAGATCAACTGGTTGCTACATGGTTAAGGAAAAAATTGATCAAAATTTTAGTTCAAAGGACGCAACCTTGCGACCAAACATAATTTCCGGATAAAAAACAAACAACTTGAGTTGGCCAAAAAAAACCAACCAGCATTCAAGAATGAGAAGAGATGTGCAACACCCCTATGTTGCTCGAACTCAAGGGGTGAGAGTCGAATACGTGTATGCGTCCAACACAGATATGCTCAATTTTTTCTAAGTTCTTCCATATATTTGGAGGATCATTCCCCCGCAATCATGTCCAAATATGTGTCAAATACGAGTACTTCAAGAAAAATGAAGAGTTAGACCCCTTCTTCCTCTTTAATTTTCTTGCCCATAACCCCCTTCTACTTGACTAACAAATCAAGAATTTGGTGCCTATCCATTTTTATTAGGAACTAAATGACTAATAGTAGAAAATAAATAACAAAGAGTATAATTCAAAAATGGAAAATAGAAGGATGTTTGTCAACATTGCACAATATTCAATATAGGCCTTAATTCAACAAGAAATGTCTCAACCATCTTGTTCAAACTTCAAAGTAAAACTCTCCTTACTTTGTTCTCAAAATTTCTCAAGTGACAACCATCTCCTTTAGTGATGTAATTAACATGATTTCTCATTCAACGCAAGCTCTCCTTTTCTTTTCTCAAGCTTTCCCATATAATGGATAGACAATAATTTCGTTCCATCCTAAACAACTAACTAAAGTATATACGGATGGAGGTCTGCTCGAGTTACTTGTAACATCCACGTTTTAATGAAATCAATGATATCATCACTACCATCACCGCTTAGCATAATATCACTTATATAAAGCTAAGTTCGTCTCCATATCAAAAAGAAAAGGTGAGAAATATTTGTAATGTAACCAGTAACCATAACCAGCAAACAAAATCCATAGATGTCATTAACCAGCCCTTGGATAGGGCTATATTACCGGGACTCTTCATTTTCGCTAAAGTACCTATGTCCGACACCTTTTTCCGATATATATTCAGATATGAGTATTAAAGTATAGTCCTCTAAATATATGAAAAAAAACTTAGAAAATTTGAACATACCCATGTCAGACACATACCCATATTTGACACTCACTCTAAGTCCGGATAACATAGGGAACACAATGCCTGCGCAAAGACATAGAAAATATAAGCCAGCATGTAATTTTTCCCTACAATATCTCCACGATTAAGTTCAAGTAGACTAGAAGGAAGCGGCTAATTTAACCTAAGTCAAAGCATTGGAAATACTTGGTTAACAGAACACTATAAAATAGGCTTAGAATCTCATGCCAAACAAGTTGAACATCACTCTAGCAAATGTTCCTTATCATACAAAATAACAAGAGATTCAGAAAAAAATTAAGCTTTGGAATTTGGATGGAATCGAAAATTGAAAGTGTAACAAACCCGCAAAGTTAAATATCTCAAAATCACCAAAGGAAAAAATAATAGCATTTTACGTACCCTTGTCCTTCAAGATTCCCTTGACCACTGCTACCTCCACTCGCATATGATCCATCTTCAGCCCCTGCAGTCTGCCAAACACTCTGCCAAGCCTGGGAAGGTGGCTGAGCGTAAATACCGCCGGTGGGGTCGACGGCAGGCCTCCCAATCATCATCCCACCAGGTACAGCAGGCTGACCCATGGGAGGATAAAAGTAAGGCACCCCACTCGCGGTTGCCCCCACCATCCCACCCAAACCAGCCTCGTCCTTGATCTCATCCCTGGGCACAATATCCACCAAGAAATCGAAAATGTCGGTCCTCGTAATCGCCGCGGCGATATCGTTCTTCTGAAGCGTCCGTCGCTTATTCTCCTCGGCATGAAGCCAAGAGCGGATAGTGAGCTCCAAAATGAAAAGCTCGCACGCTTTGGCGAACAGAATGGGAGCCTCCGCGGAGATCATCCGGACATCTTCATCGGCTTTCATTATCTTCTTGATTCGGGCCAGAGGCAGCTGGTAGTTCTTAAAGTCATTAGCTTGCTCGATTTCTTGGCGTTGGTAAGACCAGAACATCTGGAGTTGCTGCTGCTGCTGTTGGAGAAGATGGTGGAAAGCAGACGGAGGAGCAGCGGCGGTGGCGGTGGTAGTGGTGGCGTTGGAGGAAGCAGAAGGGTTAATAGACGAAGTGGGAGGCTGAGTTAGAAAAGAAGAAGACTGAGCTTGGTGGTTGGTATCCATGGGAGGATAAAAGACGAAAACAAGCAGAGACTTTTGGGGGATACGAGGGAAAATCCCAAGTTCCGATTTTGGGGGTTTTTTTTTTTTTTTTATTGGGATTGGATGGATTTGGGTTTGATCAGAGGGATAGGGTTGAAGATGGAGATGGCAATGGTGGTGAATGTCTTTAAGGGTCAGATTATATGTATGGGATAAGGTCCAGCCCTTGCACCTGATTCTCTTTATGTCTTTTTTTCTTTTCTTTTCTTTTTTTAATGGTAAAAAAAAATTTATGTATTCGTATAAATAAATAAAATTTGATAATTTTTTTATAAAAAATTTATGTTGAGATATTTGTTGTACGTTAGCGGAGATGCTTATAAATCGAGTTAAATTATGATTTAAATTTTTTAATTTTTTATTAAATTTTATTTAAAATCGATTTTAATATGACGTAAATTTATTATATTATTTAAAAAATATAAAAAATTAAAAATTATTTTTATATTAATATTTATATATTTTATAATTAAATTTATATAAAATATTTTACGTATTATACAATGATGTATGGCAAGCTAGATTAATTTCAATAAAAATATGTTTAGACTCAATATAATTCAAATGAGATAGATAATTCGATCATTTTTAATTGCTACCGGTTAAAGTATAATTTTTTTAATATTATTAAAAATAAAAAAGTCAAATATAATTTTTAGGTAAAGAGTGTATTAAATATTTAGGTGTAATTTTATGATTAATTATATTAATTATCTTTCTCGAACGAGCATTCTTACATTGGTTTTTGCCTTTTTTTTTCTTTTTCTAGGAATCATTTTTTTTTACAAAATTATTCATACAAAAAAGTTTAAAATATAATTAAATATTACATTTCAAAATATTAATGACTTTTTTTAAGCCAAAAAATATTAATGACTTAAATTATGTAAACTAATTAGTTAATGAAACAACATAATTGAATACATTAAATAAATTCACAAAATTTTTTTGGTACATTTAAATGCACAAGAATTTTAAGATTCAACTTTATTTTAGTCGAAAGTAGAAACGTTGATAGGTCAGACTAAATTTGATTTGGGTCGGGTTTTGATATTAATGATTATTCTTTTTACCGAGGCTTGACCCACCTAAAAATACGAGCATCTTTTTTAGAGCGGGCCTGCTCATATTACAAAATAAAATCCCAAGCCTGGCTCGACAGACACTATTTTTTTAATTAAATATTAATATTAAACATTATATTATTTAAAAACCATATCACAATAATAACACCAAATTTAAACAAATTCCTCAAATTAAAAGTGCAAGAAGGCATAAAAGCATCCAACAAGAAGTTCTAATTAAAAAGGAAAGAATAAGTTGAGCAGCAGACAGCAACAAAAGGAAATAAAAATTGAAGCATATTAGGGTTTTTCTATAAAATAATGTAAAATAAAAGTATACTTATTTTATTTTATATATATATATATATATTAGGATTTTTATTATATAAATATATTGTATATATGCTACTATTCAGGTTGAGCTAAGTTGGGTTTAAAAAATTTCTATGCAAGGCTTGGCCTATTTAAAAAGGGTTATAACTTATGCTCAAGCTTATTATTTAAGTTTATTTTTTTGTCCAAACTTTTTCAAATATAAAATAGGCCATCAAGCTTAAATAAGTTATCCGACTCTTAAACAATTTTAATAAAAAACATATAACTTAAAAGGGAAGAAAGAAAAGATGCTAACTTTACTTAATTATTAATGAATCAATAATAACTTGAATCAATATAGTCCGTATTATTATTTAAAATAATATTATAATATTATTTTTATAATTAAATTTAAATAATATTTTATTAATAAATAATTTATTATATGTTAATTCAAATTAAAAATATTTTTAATTAAATCGAGTCTAACATAGTTTAACTCGATTTAACAATCTGATCCCTAGTTCTTGGTTAAATAAAGGAATATGGTATCAATGGCCCTTGGCAAAGGCAAGACTTTGGGAGGTGGGAGAAAAAGATCTTTATTTAGTTTTTATTTAAAATTTGTGATTTTTTTTTTTTTTTAGCTTTTGGCAAAACCTAAAAAGGCCATTTGCATTATAGGAAAGGGAATTGTTGGCATATTTCAATAAATTAAAATAAATTAATATCTTTAGAATTAATTAAATTATTATTTAAAATAATATTTTATATTAAATACTCTAATTAATTATTTTTTTTATAAATTTAGATGCATTAAAAATAATAACTTTTCTAATATAACAAAAAATTTTTTAAAAAAATATTTTTAAAATACTTATTAATAAAATCTCGTTTCAATTTGAAGTTAAATGTTTCTATTGTTAAGGCATAATAATTCTAGTGTTGGATCTAAAGTTTAGCAAGTTGATTAGTTGAAGTATATAAAGATTTATTAATTGAACAATTAGCTCATATTAGCCTTTTTTTTTCTTAATATAATATCACATAATCTCATTTTTTTAAAAATATAAACAAGTAACCATATTAATTAAAAAAATAATATTTTAAGATTTTTTGAAAAGAAAAGTGAAATTTAAAATATGTGTTTTCCACAAGTTTGAAATATATTCATGCCAATAATAAAATAAAATAATAATTAGAAACATGAGAAATTGGTGCCAGAATAATATGACCCTTTTCATATGCTTGTGTTTTGTGTCCTTCTTTGACATCCATAGAGAATGGGGTCCATCAACCTTGCTACTAAATATTGTTAATTGTATTTAAATTAGTAAATTATTAATCATTGAGAATTTAATCCTATTTAGATTAAATTTATTCATGGATTAGATTATCTGTCCACGTAAAATCTTTAATATAGTTTTTCATAATTCAAATTGGTTTGATTCAATCCAAATTAATATTTTATAATAAAAATATTTTTATTTAAAATTAATTATAAAAATATAAATTGTTAATATAGATTATTTTATATTAATTCATAAATAATAATTTTATCTTTTGGGTTGGTTCGAATTGGATTCGATTCAACCTTGTAAAATAAAAAAATATATATATATATATATATATATAAAGAAAAAATTTGAGTCATTATCATGGATGCCTCTAATTTACATATGTTAGTTATTTCATGAAAATAGGCAAGTTTTATTGCATATTACTTGACAAATGGCTAAAACAACAAAGACACCATTGAACTTTATCACTTTACCTAGTTAAACCCCTATAGTTTTATTGTATCTAAATAAGCTTTTAGTCTTTAATTGCACCTAAATAAATTTTTATCTTTTAATTTATATTCAAATAAACTTTTAAACTTTAACTTATATATAAATAAACCCTTAATTTAATCCTTCATTTAAAATAAGAGCTTATTTAGATAAAATAAAAGTATAAAAACTTACTTAAATAAAACGATATTATTTAGAGGCTTTTTTAATAATTTAGCCTTGACAAATTTACTTTAAAATAGATATCTGAAACTTGTAATGTAGAGGTTCAATTTAACTAGTTGTGGATTGAAGCTCTAGTTGTGAGAGATGATCTCATATCAACAATGGCAGATCCATCAGCTCCCAACGTTAAAGCCTCTTTGCTTGCTCTTATAAACCGTGAAACCGCTCCTTCGACATAATCATGAGCTTCTTTCACGCTCATCTTCTTGCCTATTTCCTCAGGAAAGCTGCTCAAGAAATGGTCGCCATTAAGAACAGCTGCCAGCTGAACTAGCTCACTCTGAAATTCGGACAGACCGGCGTCTTCTTTCGCTTCTGTTGCTCTCAAAGGTGCTACATCTGGCAATGTTACTGCAATGCAATGAATTTAAATGAAACAAATTACTACTAATAAATTTATTTTCGGTTTTCTTGAAGTACTTGTATTAACATTTTCTAGAATATGAAAAAACTTAGAAAAAAAAATACACCTGAGTTAGATATTTACCTGGGCAATCGGTTCTAGGTGAGGTTAACTCCCCGACTACCTCCTCGAAAGTGCCGGCCCAAGCATCTCTATGAGTCAGGAAGTTGGAGGAGAGATTGAAGATTTTCTTTATTGTTGCAGGGATGGATGAGTGCTCAAATTCAGAGTTTGGAGTAGGTCCCTTTGGACCACTTATCACTGCAAGAAACATTATAAATTCAAGAATTAGAGCAGCATGAGAGGATTAATATTCTACTGTAAAACTACTAGAAAATGTCAAGTAGCATGCATATAAAGACATCAATATTATTGTTAATCGAATTGTTTATTTTTTTTAAAGTATTCGTATCCGACATATATTTAAATATGAGCATAGAAGATTTGACCCTTGAATCTTTCAAATACATTAAAAAAAAGATTCATCGTACCCGTATCGAGTAGTATCTATATTCCGACACATGTACCTAAGCCTGAATAACTTAGCAATAAACATATTCCAATGACTTAATGCAGATTGATACTTTTAAGACTATATAGTAAGAAGATCAGCCAAATTCATATCCTATATAATCCGAAATATTAGGCACCGTTTGAGAAAATAACTTATTAACACCAAGCAATGCCGGAGAATACAGAAGCTTACTTTGAAAACTTGAATGTCGTTTTAAGAAGAAAATCACAAAATGACAGCCTATGATTTTCTTCATAGAACTATTCGATTTCATCCTAATGATAGACCTTAAGTTCTAGAGCAGAAGATTGACAAAGCAAGCTGATGATTAATGATGAAATTCAACTCAACTCAGCAATGGTTATTGGACTCGAGTGTGAGTGTCAGATACAGACATATATCTAATACGGATATAATTTTACATATATTTGGAGGATCTTTGTCTCTTTAGAAAAAAAATCTTTGTACTTATTTTCAAATATGTGTCAAAAAAAAATAAAAAATCGAAATAATATAATTTACCGATGCCTTTCTTGATCCAAGGAGAGACCATGATTGTTGGAACACGAACCCCAAGCCTGTCAAACTTGAAAAAAACTGGGGCAGGGCCAGTGTTTCCATCAGGGTTTGGAACATTGAGGTAAGGGGTCTTGACATGATCAAAGAAACCACCATGTTCATCATAAGTAATAACCAAAAGTGTCTCATTCCATTGAGGACTAGCTCTCAACGTCTCATAAACCTCCTTTACAAGCTTTTGACCATTAGCAACATCATGAGATGGATGATCATCATTTGCAGGCAATACTTTAAGATCAAAATATCTAGGCTCGATAACAGTTAAGCTCGGAAGTTTACCATTCATGGCATCTTTCTTGAACTTCAAATCAAACTGATGAAACTTGGATGCATACTTCAATTTCCTCAGATTTCTATAGAATAAAGTTGAGGGTAAGTTTTGGAAATAAATCCCAAAATCCTTCCCATTCTCATGAAGTGATTCAAAGATTGTTTTTTGAGGGTAGCCTTGAGCTAATTGCTTCTTAACATGGCTTGTTGAACCATGGGATGTTGCGGAATATACAAATAACCTATTGGGTTGGGTTGGACCAGGAATTGATGAGAACCAACGATCAAAAACTGCAAATTCCTTAATAAGAGTTGCATAAACTGGCAGAGATTCAGGCTTAAAACCTTTCATGACAGTCTCGGACATGTTCTGAGACATTGACAATGCTTGTTCAACAAAGCCAGACATGGTAGGAATGGAGGAAGAGCCAAATACCTGTTGCTCAACAGCTTCAAAAGAGTGACCTGGATCAGGATCGACGAACTCAGCATCATCAGTGAAGCAAATGGATTTTGGGTTTGGGCTTTTGGTTGAGACAGGATTGCATTCATTGCCGGTTACTCCATTGATTGCTGGGTTAATGGATTTCTTCATCCACCCAATCATATGATCAAAGGATCGATTTTCCATCACCAGCACCACTACGGTCTTAATGGGTGACTGCTGTTGGGCTTCCAATGGTGTTAAAAGACATGAAACAGCGAGGAACAGCAAGAAAATGAAGGAAACTAAAGGCGGTTGTTTGGTTTTGGATCCTTCCATTGAAGCCTGCAGAAAAAATAAATAAATCTTTTACTTTATGAATATGATAACTCAGGGATTATCCTTTGATTTTATAGTAAGTTTATAGGAATCCATAAAACCTCCAAAATTTTATCCTATAATGAAACAAATCAATGATCTAAATAAAGGAAAAAAAAAAGTGAAATAAAATCAGTATCTTTGCTTAAATATGGTGATGAATGCTTATGATTCTTTTCCCTTTTATAAGAGAAAAGCAATAAAGAGACAAAGAAAATGACATCTGAAATCTGTTATTCACTTCCATTTATAAAGGTTGAAATTTGTTCTATTTCTTTTTTAATTTTTTAGCCCATTAGAATGTTAGTTTGGTAAGTGAGCTGGATTAAGCAAGTTAACTAGTACATAATTTTTGTAAGATTTTCGATAACCGTAACGATTAAATTATAATACGATTATGATGTAAAAATATAAAATAATATTAAAAATAACATAAATATAATATAAATACATAAAAATTAATACATTTGGGATAAAATTTAACGATTCTTAATAATGCTATGTTCTTGAGTTTCAACACATGAAATAGTAAAATGCTAGGAATGAAGAACATGAACTAGTAGGAAACTTTGGATAAAGTTTTGGTGAGTATTATTGATTAATCACTAGTTGGTTAAATAATTAAGGGGTCATGAAATAGAAGTTTTTTTTTTTCCTTTTTAAATTAGGATTATGTTGAAATGTGTTTACTTTCACAAATATTATGCATTGGAGATTAACTGTTGTAATCAATTAATTTCGAATTGAAACGTCAAATTTAATGAAGTATTTGACCTTTTAATACGTCATTTAACTGATGACAAATCTATTGAAGAATAAAAACTTCAAAATCACTGTAATTTAGGCTTCTTTTTGTCCTATATGCTGACTATAAAGGAAATTTAGAAAAGTGTTGAAAAGCAATTTTCACACCAAGACCCAAAATCATGCTTTGAAAGGAAACAAAAACTAA
>JBBYHO010000003.1:2723406-2735922 GCA_038382025.1 Adansonia gregorii
AACATACTTTACTTTTCAATCTAAACATTTCTTAACTTAAAGCTTTTTTTCAATGATAACATTAAACTAGGACTAAATACAGCTAATTTAAAATGCTTTGTCACTCTTCCATCACTCCTTGGGGCCACTGTCTGACATGCAGCCTTTATTACACATAAATTTGATCCATTTGTCTCATTTGAGTAGTGAATTTCCTATAGAGATTTGGTGGGCCCAATTGATTTATTTTATACTGCTATAATTCTCCCACCACAATAATTAAAATTACAAAAGCAAGCATCGTTCTATGGTTTAACTTTACTTTAAGACAAATTACCTGGAAAAAAGGCTGAGAATTTAGAAGGGGACAAAGGGCGTTTGATCAAAAATCAAAGCTATCACGAGATTCTTGGTATGCTTCAATGCTTTTCTTGTATTCAATTCAATGCATATTATTTCCATCAATTTATTGCTTTCACTAATAAATTTTAACATATTTTGAAATTTGAGTAAGGTATGGCCCCAATTCTCAATCCCTTTTGACATCTATAGACACTAAAGACCCAAACCCCATCGTTTTTGGGGTAAAACTTCACTTATAATCTTTGCATTATAATAAATAAAATATTTTAATTTTTTATTATTAAATTTAGTATTGTAATTTTTATAGTTTTTAAATTATAGTTAATAAAAAAATAATTAAAGGTGTTAAAAGAATCGTTTAAATATTAATAAAATATTAACTTATCATGTGACATAAAATTTTAAATTTTATACAAAAAGATGATTCAACTCAACCCGTAACTCAAACTTATTTTGGAATAAAATTTAAAATTTTATATCATATGATACATAAGCATTTGATCGTTATTTAAATATTTTTTTAATATCATTAAATATTTTTTGGTTTGATACAATTTAAAAAGTATAAAGATAATAAAATACTAAATTTAGTAATACAGGGATTAAAATGCTTATAACGAATTTTTCTCTCAATTTTTGTATAAAAGGATAATTAATTCAATTTACAATTTACAAGTAAATCAAAATCTATAATTATTCTAGATCAAAAAATGTAAAGATTAAAAAATTGGATTGATCAATTGAATCAATTTAATTGATAATGAATTGTCTATTTAGTTTGATTAGTTTATTTAAATCGTTTATTAGTCGAACCAATATAAAACTAGTTCAACTAATTAAAACTATAAAAATTCAGATCGAATCGATAAAAATTAGTTTTATATTTTTTATCTAACCTCTTAATTTCTCTTAATTTAATTACGTTATTATTAAAATAAATATATATTTTTATTAATTATTAATTATATTTAATATTTAAATAAAAATTATATTAAATTAATTAATCTAATTAATTATATAAAAAATTAAATATTTAATCGATTTAATTTTGAATTGATTATTTTTTATACACTCAAAAATCCAAAAAGTTTGAAGGAAAAAAATTGGGAAAAGAAGGTTCCGCCAAGCTTCTAAAAAGTTTGCAAAAGGCTGTTAAGGCCTCTGGTGTCTTCATCGGCAAAGCCGAAGAGGGAAGGCTGCTTTTCTTGTTAATAAAGCTCACACTGTTGATTTCTTTTCTTTTACATTTTTTTTTTTTAAAGAAAAAGGGCCCTTTCTAGTTTCTAGCAATGTGAGGTAATAACTAGACCATCATTAAAGAACAAAAAAGAAAAAAAAAATGGTACTTATAGTTGTTTATCTTTGATGATTCAATCAAAATGCCTTTGCCCTTTTCACTCTGCAACGTCTTCCTCTCTCTCTCTCTCTCTCTCTCTCTCTCTCTCTCTCTCAAAGCTGCCTTTTTTTCTTAATATTTTAAAGTCCTTTCCATAACCGTTCAACAAGCGCAAATAAGAAAAACCAAGTTTTTTTTTGGGCAAAACCAAGTGTTGTCTAAGTAGAAAAAAACCATGCTTTCAGGAGTGAATGGCGGTGTCGTTTGGATGCAAGATAAAGAAAATGAAGACTCATCTTCATGGAACAGAACCGCCAGCAAAAACTGTGTTGTAATGGAGAACAAAGAAGAGATGGGTTCTTTATCTACATTCAAATCCATGTTAGAAGAACAATGGTACGTTGAAAACAACATTATTTCCAGCCATCAAAATATTGGAGATCTTTCATTTTCACCAAATCTTGGTGATCATCAAGATAATCTTTTATTGCATCATCAGCAGCAGCATCCAGTAGATTCTACATCTTCCTGTTCACCATCTCCCTCTGTTTTCAACAATCTTGACTCATCTCACGTACAGTTCTTTTGGCAACCAAAACCAACCTTATCTTCTCTCCTTAATGTTGTTTCTAATAACCCTTTAGACCATGGGTTTGATTTGACTGAAATTGGGTTCCTTGACAACCAAGCAACAAATGCTAGTCCTTTGTTGAACAGGGAAAATGGTGGGTTTTTGGGTAGATTTACTGATTTAAGCCCCGGTAATCAGATAGACACTGCTAATTCGTGTCCTGAGACTCAATTCTCGGGTTCTTGGATAGTTCAGCTATCAGAACATGGTGCTGGGTTCGCGGGTTTTCAAGGGTTTGATGAGAATCCCGGAAATTCTGTGTTTCTAAGTAGGTCTAAGTTGCTGAAGCCGCTGGAAAGCTTTCCTTCAGTCGGTGCACAACCAACACTGTTCCAGAAAAGAGCAGCTTTGAGGAAGAATTTAGCTGATAATGGAGTGAATTTCGGAAAGGTTAATGCTTCGAGTGTTAATGAGGGAGACAACGGGAAGAAAGAAATGGGTAAAGAGAATGAGGAGACGAAAATTAGCAATAGAGATGATCTAGAAGATGTGAGCATCGATGGGTCCGCTTTGAATTATGACTCGGATGAGTTTACTGAGTATAATAAGGTTGATGAAACTCTTAAAAATGGTGGGAATACCTCAAATGCTAACAGTACTATTACTGGAGGAGATCAAAAGGGTAAAAGGAAAGGGCTTCCTGCTAAAAATTTGATGGCTGAGAGGCGCCGTCGAAAGAAACTCAATGATAGGCTTTACATGTTGCGGTCTGTTGTTCCAAAGATTAGCAAAGTAAGAATTTCCTTCACATTTCATGTTTTATTTCTTTTCTTTTCGTTTGCCTCTCGTGAATGCAAGTATGAATTATTTTGTTATTTAAGATCCTCGGAAATGTCAAATATTCAAGCTTTTTATTTGATTTCATGATGGTATTTTTGTTTGAACGAGTGGCATCTTGTGTCTGCATGTCCACAAAATACTCTGAGAAAGTTGCATTAATTCCCCTCACATGGAGTCTGGTAGAGTGTTCTAAATTTCACCATAATTCTTTGGACCGCATTTCAGGTAGTAATTTCTTTTTAAGTCATCCATAAAGTAAAGCTCGAAAATTTCAATATCTTCTATCATGTATTTTGCTTTCATATTGGGGCAGCAAAATAGTTGCATAGTATGTTCAGATTTGGTGGTTTAAATTCATGATAGTGGTGTTGAAAATATATGGCCATCGGCACAAGATAATCGATAACGCTAAGTTTCTGCAGTTCATTTATCGATTGAAGTACAAAAAAATTTACTAAGCCAAGGAATTTAATCAAAGGTACTTATAAACATACATTCATGAAGCTATAGAATCTATGATAATTGACGTTTCTGTCAAGGAAATTTTTGGTGCTGGACTCACTAAACTGCACTTTGATTGAATGCTAGGTACCTTTGCCTTGTATCAATCAATGCAGGTGAAAGTCTCAAACATCAAAAATAGTTTGAGAACCTTTTTCAAATAGACTTGCTGTACTTTTTCCGTGTGATTGCTCCTTTTGTATTTTATTTAATTGACTTAATGATTTTAACTTCTAGTCCGATCCATCCTGAACATAAAACATGTTATTTCACTTGCAAAGGAAGGATTTTGAAGTTTCATATTCTCTCAGTTTTGCTTCTTAGAAACACTATCATTTACATTATCCTTGAACTAATAGATGGATAGAGCTTCTATTCTTGGGGATGCAATTGAGTACCTGAAAGAACTTCTGCAAAGGATCAATGACCTCCATAATGAATTGGAGTCAAACCCTTCTTCTAGCTCTTCGCTGACACCTACAACCGGCTGCCACCCTCTGACGCCGACTCCAGCTACATTGCCCAGTCGTATCAAGGACAAACTTTGCCCCAGTTCGTTACCGAGTCCAAATGGACAGCCAGCAAGGGTAAACTCATTTCTTTAGCCTGAAAACTTGCTTTCACCTTTCTTTATCATATATCATTATGTCATTCTTGATTCCAGTGCGGGCGGCATTAGAGATGAGTCACATTGTAGATTTCATGCAAATTGTGATACTAAATGATTTAGCTGTTGTGTTTCTAGCACTTTGAATCATTTGATTCACGCATGTATATATATAGGTTGAAGTAAGGCTGAGAGAAGGAAAAGCTGTAAACATCCACATGTTTTGTGGGTGCAAACCAGGTCTTTTGCTGTCCACAATGAGGGCTTTAGACAACCTTGGGCTTGACATCCAGCAAGCAGTGATTAGCTGTTTCAATGGTTTTGCCATGGATATCTTTCGAGCTGAGGTACAATTTCTGGCCATCATAAAGTTTTCATTTGCTTTTAAAATTTTCATACTAGATATTTAAAGCGACAGTGAGATATGTTGCTTCGACTTTTCATTTTTCTTGAAATATTTGTGTCCGAAGCATATCCGGACATGGGCATGAGAATATGATTCTTTAAGGGCCCCATATAACTACATGGAAATCATGGGAAAAATTGAACATATCCATGTTGAATATATCACACGTACCTATGTCCAATGCATCCGAGCTTGAGTAACATAGATGGCGAGTATTGTAAAACCACCCACTTCCCTTAAAGCAACAAATGAAAAGCCGAAACCATGTGTTGCTTCAACCAAATAATTTGGATGACCAAATATAAATTAGGACAAAAGCAGTACAATTAAGGTGTACATCGTGACAATTTGATCCATGGAAATCCTCAGTCAACTGTAAGGGAGCTTACTCAAAATGTTCCTGCTTCTCTTTTTGCACCTCTATCACTTATAATCTTCCACAAATTTTGATGATATAATTATATCTTAAGTGGACTCGGATGTGAGTATCAAATACGGATATGTTTATAAGAGAGTCTTATTCCCGTACCTATGTCCGAATATGCGTCAGACACTGTACTTAAAAGAAGCCATATAGATTATATTAGCTTACTTCAATCTTTTCATCTTTTTAGTTTTTGATGTTTCGCATTTTGCTTTTTCTACATTTCATTGACGTGTTCCTATTTTTCAGCAATGCAAGGAAGGGCATGACATCTATCCTGAGCAGATCAAAGCTGTACTTTTGGATTTAGCTGGCTTCCACAACATGATTTAGAGTCCTTCAGGAAACTGTATCTGAAAGTATAAAAGAGGCTTTTGTGTCTCCAAGAGGCAAAAGAACAAGCAAATTGCATTTGTTTCAAGAGTGCGTACAAGTCGATTTGCCAATAAATCAAATTTATATTAGTGAGCAACGTGAGAGCTTTAAATTAATTTGAACTGGTGGAAAACTCGCCATCAACTAAAACGTTTGGAAGAATTAAAATTTCGTAATCCCCATTTTTTTTTTTCTTTCAGCTTTTTACTCTACTTGCGCTCGTGAAAAATGTCGTTTTTACATGGATTTCTGGGTTTAATTCGGGTAAGCCTCTCATGATTGCTGCATTTGGAATATGATTTGGACAAAATCAGTCCCCCTATAACCAGCACGGTGGTTAGTGTTAGGTTGTAATTGACACCTGTGTTTTAGCAAGTTTTTGGGTTCGATTTGGATGAAATTCAAACTCGATTTGGTTTTTATCAAGTTGAGTTTAAGTCGAGCAATATGAATCATCAAACAAGCTGAATTTGAGCATCCTACTTCGTGTCAAGTTAGGGTAGTAAGGGAGCAAGTTTTTTTATTTTTATGAGTTAGTTTTGAATTTACCCTCTTATTATAAACCCCAAATACCTAACCTTTCTAGCTTAACCTTCGTTTATAAAATACAAATATTGTTTGATGTAAATTAAAGCAGATTGTTACTTCCACCAGAAAATAAAGAAATCAGAATTTTATCAGACAATACATGTGAGATGATCAAAGATACCAACTTTAAAAGACGTTAGGAGGAAAGATGTACCCCTTTTCTTTTTTTTTCTTTTTTTTTTTTATGGAGGAGGAAAGTCATAAACATGGAGACTATTATTATTGTGGTACAATGTTATTTTCAGTTTCTCAAAGTCCATGATTTGGTCGGTTGGTATAACCCTAGGCTTGTTACAGCGATTTAATTAAAATAATAGGACTCCCCAGATAAAATTCAACAAGCCTAACTTTCTGGTTCTAGTTTTCCATGTTGCATGAACTTTGCCCCTTTCGTTTTCAATTTTTTGGTAACGAAAATTGAAATTCGAACCAACTGCGTTCACTTTTGTCTCAAAATTTGACATTTGAGGAAAAAGAAAAAGGAAATTTTTTGACTTGGTAAACATGAAAAATCTTTTGCTACATGTGGATAAGCTATCGAAGTAATAGCACTCTATGTCCCCATTTAAGGCTATTATAGATTTACCAATGGCTGGGGGCCCTGATGTGATTTGCTCCGACCAGGGGAACTGCATTTTACCCACACGGTTTCATGGAAGAGATATTAGTCCAGAGTAAGAAAAAATATACATATTTGATAATCTTTGACACAAAATATCGTTAAGTCAAAAATGGATTTTACCCACCTCTGCTCGATACATTGGATCTGGCTAAACAAATACATTGCACAATTACTCGGCAATCACGTTATAAAAGAAACACGAACAAATCAACCAAATGGAATCCTGGCTCGAAAAGACACTTTAAGGATATTTAACTTACACAGCTTGAAAAAAAAAGGGGTTTGAAATTTGAAACATTCTGTACAGGGGCGGGCGGGGAGGGTTGCCATATGCCTGAATTCAAATTCGGCTCTAACATATTTATGTAAATAAAAAAAAACCATACGGTGTTTAACTCTAACATGTCCAAAATTGGGTTTTACCAACCGTGCCATTTGTTGATTCCAATTTCTGAGACAAACTTGCTGCCAAATATAGACTCACAAATCACTTTTTCAACTCTAACCAGTTCAAGTTCTAACCAACCGGGATCGCCACCATAGCATTCCTGATGCCTCCGATAAAAAGCTGAAACAAGAACAAATGAAGATGTTACTTGCTATATAATAATATATTTGGAAAACTGGAACAAGGTAAAGCAACACAAGTAGTGTTGCAGCAGTTCTGTACAACATGGCCAATTCAAAATTGGATCATTTTTCCGTGTCCTATTCAAAACAAGGTACAACACTTGGATGCAATCATCAGATGGACATACACACCTAGAATATTACCCAGAACCATTACGGCGAAGCCTAACAATTCACTTTTGCGTCTAGGCCCTCTGCAGGAACTAGATTTTCGTCGACCTTTGTACCCAACGACCCTGGCTTCATCTTCTGGACCTCCTCCCTAGTATAGATACCAATCTTGCGAACCATGGCACAAAATTCCCTAATTCACATGCAAGAATTGAAATAAGGTTGTAAACCATCAAACAGGAAACAAGTGACTGAATTAAAAGGAAGCAAGAATCCTTACTGCCAGGGATCATCGCCCACAAGCATCATATCACCCTCATCATCAGTATAAACAACAAGCCAATTCTTTTTAGGGCCCATTAATTCCCCCCCAAATTCAAATAATTGATCCAATTCGGCAATCAATTCATTATAGTTGTTGAACTTGGTAAGGTCCACCGACCTACCAAGAGCAATCCCCTGCTTGTGAACCTGAAAACAAAAGAATAAATTGAGCAAGTCCCTGGCAGATTTAATAATAGCAAGTTTAAAATATCAAGTCATGAGAGAAAGAACCTTAGTACAACTCCTAGTTGAAGCAGTAGAAGGTTTGCTTTGAACCTCTCTTGTATGGGGCTGACCCAGCTGAAATATTTTCTCTTGCTCATTAAAAGCGGAAAGATCGTCTGCCAAATGTGAGGCCTTAGACTTTTCGGACTTTTGATCAGATTCAAATGCATGAACTTGATGTGAAGCAGCTGGCATGTGGGCTACAGGCTTATTCAATCCATTACTATGGGAGACTGCTGGCTCTGATGCAGCAGAATTACTTATGAGAGGAATACCAAAGAGCTTGCAGTTTCCTTCCCTAGATTTTCCATTCTCATGCTCTTGACCCAATGATGTTTTGGGCATTAAATCTCTTGAATGGACATTCTCATAACGAGATGAGGTTGGGGGAGGCATCAACCAGTTACTGTGCGAGTGCTCAATCCTATGGCCTTGAAGTATAGGATATTCACTAGAACTGCTAAATCTACCATTTCCTCGTGCTTCATAAGGCACATCAGAAACTTGCAAAGGAGGCTTTGCATTAGTGTCAGCCAATTTGAGTGAAAGACCAGAGGGCAAGAGGGACCATGAACCGTGCTTCCCTTCTTGATCTAGTATTTGTTTTCTCTTTGGATAACCAGATAGTAAAGTTTGATCAACCAAGGATGGACAATATCCACGAGATAAATCAGCATTTGACCCGAAACCTGAGAGCAGATCTGTGCATGTTGGTTCATGCCTCCCTGAGGGCATCCAAATCTCTGACCCAAATCTTCTTCCACCAGAAACCACATCAATCTTATCATCATCTATTGAAGATGGCCACATCACTGACTTTTCAGCAGTGTCAGACTCGTTACTCTCAGCAAAGTTGCCTCTCAAGGTCGAGAATTCTTGACCTTGCAAGACCCTTGAAAACCCACTAGCTGGTGAAGGGTCTAGAATAACTTTGGATGAACCTAAAAAATGAACTTAATCAACAGATCTGTCCAGATGAGCGGTTACATCAAAATATATTATAAACCCCTTAAATAAGACAGGACTTATCACCTACCTTCCCTAGTAAGCACGGAGGAATCAGGGGATGAAGGTACAAGATTAGTTCGAGACCTTTTTGGCCTTGGCATTGGAAGCGGATTCAGAGGAGGAGATAAAGCATGTTCAATTTTCCAAGGAGAAACCCTCTCTGGACGAGGTATGGTAGAAGTCTCATCCCATCGCACCTATAAGGGATATTAGAACAAACAATGTTTGAAAATTCCCATTATTTTGAGAAATTCTACCATTTGTTTCACTAATCTAAAAAACTATCAAACACAGTTCAAATCAGATAAATATACCTTGAGGCATCTCCATTTGGAATCCTGCCACCTTTTGGGATCAGCATCTTCAATTCCAACGATTGTTCCAGTAAATCTGCAATGCAAAAAATTGAAAAACATAATCTCAGCTTGCTCCCATATCAAGTTCAAAATTCTCACTTACATGGTAAACTACTGGAAACTTCATAAATTATTGTTTTGACGTAGCCATTGAAGGATACCATGTCTTCACAGAGAAGGAAGACACAAGCCATACCTCTGCTCGGGAGCTTCTTCACCTTCAAATCTCATTTTGAACCTCATCCCTATCGAGTAATTGTTCTTTACTGACTCCATGTACTGATCAAATGGAACGATAAACTCAGCTGGACTTGTCCTATAACAGAAAATTGACAAAGGGTAAATACAAGAAACTTCAATCAATTCCTCTACCAAATAGAAGTGTCACAGTTGAAATGTCATCAGCCAGAAATCTACTTCAAGAGCTTTAATATATCATGCCAGGAAAAATGAGACAGCATGTCAAAATGCTAGCATGATCTACGAACCTCGGTTTGTAATACAAAGTGAATATGGTTCTTGTTGTATAGGCATGCCACGCTGTCGCAAGCACACCAAGATGCATGCTTTGACTTGATATCACTGATGACGGAACATTGCCCTGCTGTCTCATTGCACGTCGTACACCAACACGTAGTTCTCCATTCTCACCTCTAGAAAATATGTCATTTCCACATAAATTCTCCAAAACATACTAAATGCTAAAATCCCAAATGTCATAGCACATATGACAAAGCAGGCAAACCTTAAAAATATAAATGCATCCCCAGCAACAAGCTTCTTGGAGCTAACAAAAACACTCCAACCACTTTGAAGCAAGTGTCTTCGTGGTTGACCTGGTATTCTCATCAACAGTTGAATCAAATTGTAAACTAAATGGCTTTAACTTGCAACAGATTAATCAGAACAGAATAAAGTAATAAAAAATAAATAGATCAGGACTTGCAAGAACATTTCATAACCAAACTCCTTGAATCTCATAGCGCATTATGTATAAGCATGAAAGCCAATAAGGTTTAAAAGGCATTACCCCTGAATATATGCCGGAATCGCCACTCATTTCCATGCAAATCCTTAGTAACCAACTCCTGGGTTGGAGGTTGCCGTGACATGTCCTGTTAAAGCACAATCCCAATGAATCACAGCCCAATTAATATACAGGAAAGAAAAAGGAACTAGACATCTGCAGCAGCTAGACACGAACCAATGGTGGAAGACATTCATCGGCATGCCGTCTGAGCACTGAAAACCCACCATGGGTGCTCGTATCTGAGGCAGTCAAGGTCTTGCAAAAGGAATGCACATGGAACAGTGGGGGTTCAGGAATGGGAGGCTCCTTGTCCACAGTGTTCTCATCTTGCTAGTAAGATTAGATAAAAGCAAAGAACAAGACGTTAGAAACTCAAAATCTTCATTAACTCCTAATGAGAGTAACAAATTATAAAAAATAAGACCAATGCTTACATTAGGTTCAGGAAGCAAAGTCACTTGTGCAAAAACCTCATCCGTATCCGGTTCAGCCTACAGAATTAACAGCAAAAAGTTATTCTCTCGCTAGCAAAACAAAATCCCAGAAAAAAAAATACAAATCGCAATAAAAGAGGTGCAAGGCACCTTTAATTGAACGTTAATCACGCGACAAAGGATCTTTGACGGCAGATTATACACTGGCATCTGCTGGTCTGATACCTGATTAGTCGACGCCTCAACCTGATTCACAAGAAACTAGTGGTTGCAAATCAAAAACAAACCCCGAAATAGAAACAGGAAAAAATGAATGGAAATTAAAACCTAGTTCAAATCACATTCATTCTCTGATAAAGAAAACTTCAAAGTTTACACGAATATTAAGTAGCAGGGGTTCCTTCGACAAGAAACAAAAACAAAAGAAAGGGAAGAAGAAAAATGGAAGAGAAAAGAAGATAGAAGCGAAACCTGTTCTATGTGACCTTGAGGAAAGTAGAAAACGCGCTCTCCTTCGCGAGGGACCGTCACCAGAGGTCCAGCACATGCATGCCACAGCTCCGTATACAGCGCCGTTTCAGGGTCTACGTTTTCCGCATACAAAACGAAACCAAATATATATTAACACGGCAAACAAACGATTGAGAACTCGAGATCAACAATGGTGGAGAGAGGAAAGCCAGAAACAAAAGTGAAAGGAAGGAGGAAGAAGTTATACCTCTGACGGCAGCTGTACGGGCTGAATGACCATTCTGCCCTTCCATGGCGTTCCTAGCATCATTTGGCTCACTATAACCAGAAGAAAAACTCTCTCCTCTCCCGTTTACACAATTTCCTTTCGTAGATACCTCCGACGTAGTCATTTCTTCAAAACCCTTTTATCTCAGATCGCTCATCCAGTACTCTCAAATTCCACACTCTTAAAAACTCTAATCCAAATTCCTCAATCTACCATCAGTACCCTCATTAAACCGTAGCCCTCCTTTTTCACCTCAGAAAACAAACTCGCTTTTCTCGTTCTCTTTCTCTGAGACTTTGATCAAGTCGACGAAATTAAATTCCCAATATCTCAGAAAGGAAGCCTATATTTCTCTCAATTCATCACCAATCTTCTTGATTTACGCATCAATCAATCAATCAAATCAATTCCTCTCTCTCTCTCTCTCTCTCTCTCTCTCTGTTTTTCCTTCCACTTTTTATCTATAGTCCTTTTACTCTTCCTCCTGCAACAGAAACACAACTCAGCCTCGTCTTTCTTTTTCTTCCCACCTATATCAATGGCAGCAGCTGATGAAAAATCAGAGGTCGTACAAACCAAAAGAAAAAAAAAAGCTTTTTTTTCTCTCTTCCTCTCTGTTTCCCTTTCTTTTTTTTTGTTCTTGTCTCTGTTTGTCTGCATGTCGGACGAGGGGTTGGAGGGAGTTAACCAAAGGGCTAGTCAAAACTGTGTTGGCAGGCGATGGCACTGGCAATAAGTTTAACCGCGGTCAATTTTCTAACCCACTGAACAACCGTCAACCGGCATTAACCTGTCCGACTTTCCTTTGTCATACCGGATACATCCGGTTAACTTATCAGGAGGGCAGGGAGGTAGGAATCGAGGGGACCAGATAGAGATAGGGGCAGGCAGATCAAGATTATTTTAATAATAATATTATTATTATAAAAGTGTAAATAAAAAAAACAGAAAAAGGAAAATTCTTGGTTTAATTAAAAAAGGCGGCTTTCCCTTCCTTTACGGGGATGAAGTATTAACGACGTTTACATGGATATCGTCAAAATGTGT
>JBBYHO010000003.1:2740193-2751027 GCA_038382025.1 Adansonia gregorii
GACTCATTTTTTAATCGAGCCTATTTTTTTTCCAGACCTATTTTTTGGACCTAATATATTTGTCTAAACTCTCATAAATTTCGAGCGAATCTTCGGACTTGGATGGGTAATGCAGCCTTTGAATAAGTCTAATTCAAATGCCCAAAAATTTTTTTAAAATAACAATTAAATAATTCTTAAGCTTTTAAGTGCACCCATTAAATAATCCTTAATTGTGCAAATCCTTTTATTACCATCTAAGAAAAGTATTTTTATATTTAATATTTTTACTGAATTAAAAAAAATATAATGTATTAATTACAGAATTATTTTTATAAATATTGTCTAACCAATGAAACTGAAATTTTTTTATTAATTATTTTTTTACAAAATTTAAAAATATTAATGTATTGACTTTATTTTAAAAACTTTAATTAACGCTTATAAAACATCCATAAAATTATGGAACGGAATGTGGGACATCCGCTTTGGGTTTAAGGATAATACTTCTGATAAAGAGGGAAATTAACAGGCTTTTAGGGGCGCGTTGTTGGGCAATCCCTTTCGGGAACTTTCTTTCAGGTTTGGGATGGACGAAAGACTAGCTAGCTAGGGCTGGACCAGGTCAAAAAAAGCTTGGGAAATTTCTACATGGACCCTACAAGTTGCTTTGCCTTTTTTTACTTTTAGTGTTTTTTTTAATATGATAATTTATATATTCATAATATATAAAATATATTTTAAAAATTTTAAAAATTATATATTTATATAAAATTTGTTATGTTTATAATAGATATTATATAAATTTTAATATATTTTATATATTAATAGTATGTTTATATTAATTTTTATATTTTTTTGTATTTATTTATATACCTTATTTATGATATATAATAATAGGTTAAGCTCTCTTCTATTAATTTTTAAATCCATTATTATTCAATATAATTTTAATCACTATCTATAAATTTAATTTTAATTTAATTTTAATAATTTATAAATTAATCTTATAGATATAAATGATATTAAAAAAATTTGACGAAAGCCCTACCCTATAATAATATTGTATAATATTGTATCCCAGTTATCGATCCAACTTCTTGTATGAGGTGTGGGTGTTTATAAGAGAAACTCTTGAATGAACTAGGGAAGAGCAAGCATGTTGTGAAATTTCACTTGTTTGCGAACTTGAGCTCTCTCGCTCTCTCTCTCTCTCTCTCTTCATGGATTTGAAGAGGAACAAAGTTAAACCAGGACTTTTGTATCGTGTTTTGAACGACAGTTCTCTTGCAAACTTTACTTGTTTTTTTTTTTTTTTATTTTGAAAAAGAAAGTTATTTACATTCATTTAAAAATTAAACATTGTGAAAATAGGAATACACGTTTAATTATATACAACTAAAAGATAGATGAATTTACTATATCAAACTTTTCTTTTTCGTATTATAGCTATATGAAAAATTATAATTATAATCAACCGTTATATTTGTACGTAAAAAATCACTAAATCTTTGATAATAAAACAAAATAATTAATCAAAATATAAATTGATGAAATCAACATATAATTAGATCAATTTTACATATGTAAAACTTAAATGTAAGACTTTAAAATCTCAAATTTATTTAATAAAATATATATATATTAACGCTCTTAATAAAACTACCGATATCTTAAAAAAAAAAGTCACTCTCCTATAAAGAATGCTCATATATATATATATATATATATACATGGATGTATGTATGTATGTATCAAATAATGTTTCTAACAAAAGGGTAGTGTTGGTCAAATCTAAGCATCCCTATTTGAGCATTCGAAATCGTTTTAGTCCCATTTCTTTAAAGTTGAAGAACTATGTATTAGGGTTATAGAAAATTCAACGAGTAGGTACCATTTTGTTTTTTTGGGAATTAATTATGAGAAAAAAACGTGAAGTCGTCGGTTTGTTTTTTTGTTTCGAAGAATTGGCAAAAACTAGGGCAATGTTTGTAACGTCAAGTCGTTTTCAAGGAACGAGTCAAAACGACAAAAGCCCCATTCGCATGGACTCCTAAACGATAACCTAAAACGACATACGTTTGGACTTGAGAGATCGGAGATGCTCGGTATATTCTAAACCCTAATTGACATTTTTCAAAATTTGAATTTAAAGAGAAGAAGATGGGGTTTGATGGGAATAGTTGTGTCACTTTTGTTGTTCCTTTTAATTTCTTCATTTTTTTTCTTTGTAAATCCCAAATATATTTCAAACGTTCAAACATTATTAATTAGAATTTTATATTCTTTTCCAACGTATGCCCACTTGATTGAGAACAGCCATCAATGTTTGGGTACATTTTTACGTCAAGATAATAAATACCAAAGAAATTATCTCTTTTACCTTTATAAAAGCTTTTAAAAACAGAATATGTTATTCTCTATAGCTGATATATTAAAAGAATCCTTTAGGTTCATTTTTATTGTAAAATTATAATATGGTTATGAACTTAAAAATATCGATAGTTTATGGCAATTATAATAAATAATTATTAACAAGGCTATACAAAAATTTTTTTACTTCTGTGCTAAGGATGACCATAAATAGTAAAAAGTTCGATAGCTAACATTATTTGATTTTTTTATATATATTTGAATATTATGTTTATTATTCTTAATAGATTCAGAGTAAATTTAGAGACGAATCCTTAGATATTTAATCGCATTGCGTAAAATCAAAATTTTCATCTACTTAGACTCTATCATAATATAATTTTTTTTAATAAATATTACTTAATTAAATGTATCATTAGGACTTCAAATTTGCTTTCATGTATTATCTTTAGCATAGGGCTTTGATGTAATTTTGTTTTAAACAAGACATCTTTATTGAATTATTGGTATCTTTAATTTAACTCATCTGGATAGTTATTAGTTTGCACAAATTAACTTCTAACAATTTTTATTAACTTAACAATGAACCAAAATATACAAATAGATCAAAGAGATTTTTAATCTAAACTTTATTGAATAAATCTTAAAATTCTTTAATATAATTCAATTTGTGGACAAGTAGAATCAAGATGACATCATCGTTGACATCATCACTATTATTATTATTATTATTATTATTGTTTCTTCTCAAAACTTGCGAGGAAGGAAAGAAAAACCCAAAACGAACTATATTTTTTTAAAGGGAAATAAAACCTTAAGACCGAGTCCACTAGTTCTAACTCACGTGTAATAAAAAAAAAAAAGGGAAAACCCTAATTTAGGACAAATAAAACCTTTTTATTCTTTGAAATACACATACAAGAAGTACAAAGACACTAATTAAAAGTATAATATATGTTTATTTATAATAGTAAAGGACAAGGAAAGGATGGTGCTTTATCAAACATGTTATCCGCATCCGTCTTGTTCAGCAAAGGCAATAACATGCCATCGATCATTAACATCTCAAAATTTATTTTCTTCTTAATTAATCTAATAATTAAATTCCCAACGCCCTATGCTTTGTGTAAGCTTTAAAAATTTTAGTTAGGCGGCGCCTCGACGATCCCCCATTCTTTTAAGGTAATCATAGATTTGATTACCCATAATTGCTTCCCTTTTTGAAGCATTAGAACAAAAGCAATCTCCTTCTTGGGGAATTGGGAGGTTATTTAATTAATTTGTTGCTAATCTAATTACTACTAAGAAGTATTTAATTAGCAAAAAGAAAAAGGGTTTTAATAGTCAAATATCTAAAAAGGAGTGATTACCATTTTTCTTTAATGGTCCATTGAGAGCGTAGCGGAAAGCATTCAACGGTACGAAATCTATTGTCATTTTTAATTGGATTTAATTATAAAACGATATCCAATGGTAAATATAGTAATGAGATGAGTAATCAAAATGGGAAGTGCTCCACAAATTAACTCCGATTAAATAATAATAATAATAATAACTTTGATTATTTAATTTATTCTATTTATAAAAAAATATGGTAATAAGATAACCAATGGCTAAACATTGCCAGATTGAGCTGAACCTTGTTACATTAGTGTAAATGGAAGGAATTAATTAAGTTTTATTTTTAATCAAATTTATGGGATTTTTTTTTAAAAAAAATTAAAGATGATTACAAAGAAATTTAAATTGATAGATTGACATTTTTATTTTTGATAAGATGGGTAAGCTCTCAAAGCAAGTGATTCGGTATAAAAAAATTACGTAAATAATTAAGCCAATAAAATCTCTATATGTATGATTTTATGTACAAAAGGCCTATAGGATAGTTTGATGGTCCCAATAAGAAAGTATATATTTTGTAATTATTGCTATTCATAATTTCAGATGTGTTATAGGGTGTAATAGCTGAAGGGAGACAAGATTTTCATGTAAAATAAATACCCCTATTTTTTTTTTTTTTACAAGTGACATTAAATCATGTATAGTAAAGATTTTTTTCCTAATTATGTAGATCATACCACTTTATCTTAAAAGTTCAAATTGAAGATTTTTCAAAATGAATAGTTTTAAGCTCTCTCCTTTTGAATGTCTCATTGAAAAATATAATATAAATATCATTGACGATATAATTTTCGCTGATCCTATTTTTAACCTTTGGATTAATTAATTTCATTATATTTTGCGTTAAGATGATATTTATAGAAAGAAAAATATAATGAATGCATTATTTGTTATTAATTAAATTAAAATAATGTAGACATCTATTTACGGGACCCATACATTTAAATTACTTGGTCTGATTCATATGTTGGTGGTTGTTCATCCAAATCATGTAATGGCTGCCCATGAGCTTGCCAAGAAAACGTGGGGGGGAGGGGGGCTAAAGTACATTTTTCACTTCTGGGTTTATCCGTAAAGCATTTGACTTAATCAAACCACAAGTAAAATGCGCAAAGAAACGGAGGCTTGTAAAGGAAAGCGTTCAAAGACGAGCACAGAAATGTTCTTGTTGTGTTGAATATTATCCGAATATCCGCATATATGATATTACTTTGATTATAATATACATTTGTTTTACACTTATTATTAAGTTATTTAGAATATACTAAAAGTAAGTAATTTTTTTGGATAGATCTCATGAGTTCATGGCTTTCTCACTTAAACAACCTTAACAATTCTTAAATTAAAAGTAGATTTTAGACTCTAATATATATATATATATATATATTTATATTTATAGCTTAACCTTGCAAGTGGCCATTAGAAAATTTGGAATTCATTAGCGTATAGATAAGAGTGTAATTTTCTTTTGGTTGAACGTTGAAGCCATCTCGAAATCTCTTCTAAAGAAATTAAATAAACAAAAAGGGTCATATCCAAGGAGACAAAATCTCATGGAAACTTATCAATGGAAGCACCCACTGGAGATCTTGTTGGCCAGGCTTTGGACAAAAAGAAATATAACTATTTAGGGAATCTTGATTGGAAAATCAACATTAAACTATTTTTATTTGTTTGTTTGTTTGTTTGCTCTTTCTAAGTGGAAACCCGATAATGGAAAAAAAAGAAGCAAACTTTGTTAGATATGAGTCAGCCAATTGAGTGCTTGATCAATCTCTTAGCTCGAGGGTTGAATTGTTCAGTTCATGCATGCGTTTATTTAATTCTTATTTATGAAGTTTGTTTTCCCGTATAGTTCCTTTCTTTTCAAAGAATTTTGATCAAACACGGCATTAAAAACTCGTAGAAAATGTGAAGCCCCTGCCCCATGACCCATCCCCCTTTCCCCAATCATATCACTTTGACATGGCGATCCAAATAGTTTCCCCCACAATGGTGATGGCAATGGCACAAATAAAACAGACGGCAATTTCATATATATATATATATATATATCAACTTCATCAATTTCTCCAACCTCCAACCAAAAGACTTCTTAAAAAGACTTGTCTTTTAAAAAAAAAAATTTATTTTTTTCACAAACGAGTTTTTTCATAAATAATTTTTAGTTACATCGAATTACTTGATATGCGCGGGTCATTCATCTTATATCTTAAATAAGGATTGTTTAACAACAAACCAGCCCATTGATTATTCTAATTCCATCTAGATTTAATAGCATGTGAACATGTGTTGTGCCTTTATATTTTTTTAATTTTAATTATATAAACATAAATACAATATAAATTATTAATTATTATAAAATTTTAAATATAAATATAATAAATATAATAAATATATTTAATAATTACATTTAATAATTACATTATTTTTTATATTTATTGTATATTATATTTTCATTGTATTTAAAATTACCAGTCCACATGTGTTTTCTTTTTCCCTCACGAAATGGTATGTCTTACGAACAAAAAGAAAAAAAAGTTCTCTTTTTTTTTTTTAATGAATTATAAAAAAACAAAATTGGAAATTACGAAGACTTCTCTTTTGTCATATTAGCGAATGTGTTTGTTACCAGTCCTCTTGTTTTTGCTTTTTCGATGGGTTTTTTCCCTTCCTAAGACGCGTGGATTGCAGTCCCCTCCCTTTGTTAAATGGGGGACCAGCCACCACCAAATATCCTCTCTACTTGTTTTTTTTCATCTAAATCATAGGTAATAGTACTTTGCTTCTCAAAATATTCAAAGGTTAATAAAAAAATATCGGTAGATTCAGTTCATATTAAATTTATTTAAATATATTTAATTATAAATATTAATATAAAAATAAAATTTTAATATTATTATAAATAATAATTTAAGATTTTGGATAAGCTTCGTCTAAGTTTGGATGATAAAATGAAGAAATTTATAAACACCTCTATTTCAAAGTTTTTTCTCCATCATTTAATATTGCATAGATATTAATATTAAAATCATTCGAATTTTAATATAATAATGGAATTATTTTCTAGAAATTTAAATTTTAAAATAATCAATCTTAAACGTATTAGCGATTTAGTGTAAAAAAATAAAAAGTTTATGATTGGATTGCCACTATCCATCCCTTTAATGAATGAATTTTAATTGATTTTTAAGATCACTTTGGTTTTTTCCCCCCCTCAAGTCTTTAAAGAAGTTGTATGACATTTTGTTCTAGTTTTTCTTGCTACTTGGCGCGCCCATATAACTATGTTCTATATATATATATATATATGTTTGTGTGTTTCTAATCGACTCTTACCTTCGAATTTTTGTATAATTAACTTACTTAAAAAAATATGGGCCAAAAGAATTGGGTTTTCGAGTCATTTGATTTTCTTTAACAAACAAAGTTAGACCATGGACCATGCAAGTTTCATGTTTGTTCATCATTAAAAGCAACATAATGTTTAGTAGAGAATATTGGACCCCTATCTTTCTTTTTAAAGGCGAGAAGAAAAAAGTAAAATAAAAGGGGTGTAGCCATGGTATAATTGGAACAATGGGGCTATCTGGTCCATACTCTCCGATCCCCATCACCATTAGGAACCAGTCCCATCCATCCGAATTCACCTTCTATGGCTCAACTGGAGATAATTTCCCCCCCATCAAACTACGCATGCCTGAATTATTTAGCATAACTTCTGCCCGACCTTTTTTTTCTTCTTTACTTTGATAAAGGGAAGAAAAAACAAAAACAAAAACAAAAATATTGGAGTACTTTTTCTATTTGGGAAAAAAGAGATTCACACCGACCGTTGAATCAAGATGTGATCATATTCGATGCTCAAATGATAATAATATGATACTCTAAGTATTTAGGATAATAATTCAGAAAGCTGAAGAGATTGATAGAGATGTTAAATATAAGATTACGATCTTGTAACTTAAGTGTGGAGAAATGCGACATCGAAATTTGCATAATTATAATTAAATAAGATGGATTCTCAAATTTTTTTTACTACATGAAAGAAAAAAATGTTGGGCTTAGAAGACGCAACATATAGAAAAGATTAATGTAGCTTAAATGTAAATGTTGAGATGGATGTATAAATAAAAATCATTTGCAGTGATTTTGCCACGTAAATGCAAATCGAGGGATGCACAGAATTGAAGGACTAAACAAATTGACGTTGCACATAGTTAGAGGCTTAAGAAAAGACTTAAAAATGATCAATTACGATAAATAATGATATAAAATTATTACCACACTCGAAAAGATAACAAATGCGGATATAGATGTTTCTACGCCTTGATTCTTGTACCTTATTAAGGTTTCCCTGGTTGAGTTGGACATTGAGTCAACGTTGGGCCACTAAGACCCCAAACAATTTAACATAATTTACTAAAAAGGACCAAATGCGGGCTTTATTAGACCCATGAGCATTTTATTATCTGAGCCCAAAACTATGGGCCGAAAAAGCGGAAAATGATGCCCAAGGCCTACGAAACGAGATTCTGTCCTCCGGAAGCGGCCTGCTTTTCTACCTCAGCTGAAAAAAACGCCATAGTCGTGGATTCTTTTTTTCAATTTTAGCCGATTGTTTACGTAAATTCAAAGCTACCTCGTGATTTCAATATGGTTTTCGAGGATATGGATAACACCTAAGAGTAGAAGGCCTGTTCAGGCCGTTAGGGGTTCAATTATTAGGTTTCACAATGTCAGGAGTATAAAGGTAGACCTCTTATTAAATCATTATTTGATTCGATAAATTTTATTTGTTTATATTAAAATTTAAATATAATATTTTTAATTGAAGATTATAATAAAAATATTTATTATTTAAATTTAATTATAAAAATATATAAATATTAATATAAAATAAAAATAATTATTAAATTTTTATTAATATTTGAATAATAATTTTGGTTTTCCGACAAGAAGTATAAAAAAATTTAAAATCACGATTCGACTCAACCTACAAATACCAAAAAGAACGAAGTTGGGAGTTTTGAGATTTTGAATTTTTTTTTTTTTTTTTAAGAAAAATGGGTTCTTAAGAAGACTATTTCTATTTTTATTCTTTGGGTGCTAAAGAAGATGGTTTTTTTTTTTTGCCCCTTATTTGGTTCAATGCAATACTTTCATGGATTCGAAAAAACCTTTGTTGTGTTGTGTTGTGTTTTGTTTTATTCTGTATTTGGCAATGACAGGGGCTTCAGTGATTGCATGTTCCGAAACCCAAACCACCCACGCTTTAAAATGTCAATTAGGTAACATTAGATGCAATATGAATATAATAAAATAATTAAAATATAACTTTAATTAAAATATTAATATAATATAAAAAAATAATTATAATATAATATGAATAATTTATAAATACATAAATATTTTTAAATTTATATTATATAAATTATTAACACGTCACAATTTATATAAATATAAAATATTTTAAATATAATTATTACACAGAAAATATATAAATATGGATAGATAGTTTTACATTTAGTCATACACAACAAGCATGAATTCAAAATATCTTTTAAAAACATGTTATAATTTTTTTATTATTTATGTGAATGGAAATTAAAAAAAATCAATTATCTTCGTCAATAATTATACGATCTGATAGAATATAAAGCTTTTAATTTTAACAATTTTAATTATTAGAATTAAATGATTTCTTACCATTCAAATTAAAAAAAAAATCCCCATTTGATGGAAAAATATATTAAAATTGGGGTTTGTACAATTATATTGTTGGATGCAAAAAATGCCAAAATAAACTAATAATTCATTAATTGTCCTTTTTTTTTAAAAAAAAGAATTTCATATATTTGTCATCACCAATCAATATTCATATGAAATGCTCCACCTCATTTTGCAGATTCTGCAAGAAGGAGACAATTATGATAAGTTGTTTATTTTTATTATTATTATTATTATTGACTAGACGAGAGTATGTTCAATTTTTTTAAGAATAATTAGAATAATGTAATCTGTAATGGATTTGTACTTTGTTTGTTTATGAAGGAGCCCTTTCCTACGGGTACCAATATTCGATTAAGACCAGGGAGACCTCGAACAACTGCCAATGATAAGAACAACCACCAAATCAGTTCTTCAACTTCGGCTAATGGGAAGGAATTTTCCAATGGGGGCAGACTCGTTGTTGGATTCTCCCAGGGATTCTCATTGAGCAGTTTGCTTATCAAACTCTTTTAACTTTCAATGCCATTTTAGAGAACTAGAACTTTATCCACCCTACTCGGTATTTTTGGGTAGCCTGATGACCTTTTTCATTGGGGGGGGGGTGCTATAGAGCAGTTTTCGGAACCAACATGAATAACTGAAACTATGTGGTACGTGACAAATTGTATCGTTCTATGTAATTTTTCTTGCATTGAAACCCATTACGAGTATTAGTTTGGCGCAATGGGGACTTGAAAATTTTGGATAGTCTTTAAATTAACAGTATCTTTGTATAGAAGCTCCTGGGATTATGCATGACTTGAGGGATCATTTTCATTGTTGTTTCCCAAGTTATGTGATTTCATTTTTGTTCCTAAGGTTGTGGAATCACTGCGAGTCCTTACACAGACTCGAAAATATTTGTTTATTGTCTAAGAAAATATTTTTTAATTATTCACGAACATATTAGATTATATATTTATGAATATGTTTGCTTAGTATTCATAAATAAATTCATTTAATTTAAATAAAATAACATAAATATAATTAATTTTAAATAAAAAAATACGAATTTAAAATTTTTAATTAACACGAATCAAACACTAACAGACTTGAAAATAAACAAATAAATATAAATAAATATTTATCCATTCAAACTCGGTTTATTTACGGCCTTGCATATAGACTTTGAAGTAATTTAAATTAGTACTTTCTTCAAAGGAAAAAAATTGTTAAAACAATTCAAAAGGATTAACAAAAAAAAAAAAAGGCCATTTTCTTAAGAAGCTAAAAAACTTAAAAAAACAAAAAACACATCTTCGGTTAGTCCAAATGCAATAATTGGTTGAAAAGGAAACCTCACCTGCCC
>JBBYHO010000003.1:2793883-2807779 GCA_038382025.1 Adansonia gregorii
ATTTTGTTACACCTATAAATTTCATTTTATTGTATTTGATTTTTTTGACAATTCAATTTCTTTTATTTTAAAAGCATATATATATATATATATATTTGAATTTTATTTTGGTTAGTTAGTTGCCTTGCATATTTGTGAGATTAAATTTCGCAGATGTGTCGCGCCTGTTAGGCTTCGGGTTGGGGCGTGACAATTTTTATACAAAATATTCATTGAGAATGCTTTTGAGCTAACATAACTCTTAAATAATTGGGTATTTTTTGTAATTTGAATACAAACTATTTACATTAAATTTTACTTCAATATATTTGAATTTGTAGTAGAATGCAATAAATTGATGACCCATCACAATTTATTTAAACATGTTGCTAATAAAATTCCTTCGAGCACATTTTATCTGATATAGTGAAACATTAGATATAAAGTCACTTGCAATTGGTGGTTGATGGAGTTTAGAGATTATGTCAATTAGAATGAGGTCAGATTTAGTATTCGGTCCATGGATCAAAGTTTTTCATTCATAGAATTACAATTGAATGGATGTAATTTTATCATTTTAGTTTTGAATACTTTTAAATTAAATTAAAAATTATAATAATAAAATTCACTGAAGATTATAATTGATAAATTTAATTATCTTAAATAGAATGATAAATATTTTACTTCGATTCAAAGACAATTATCAAATCGATGATCGAATTCGACAGTGTTATTAAAATTACTAAACTAGGGCTATTATTATTATTATTATTATTACGTGAATGAGTAGCTATAATCGAAACTACTAAAAGATCTTCCCATAAAAAATTTTACAAGCGTGGTGATAATTAAATATAATAATTTATATATTCGTGTTATATTAATATATTTTATCATATTATATTATATTTAAAGTTTTTTTTATATTTATATTAATTTTGTTAAGTTTATAATTTAAATTATATAGATTTTGAGAATATATTTGTATTATATAATGTTATGATTTTTTTGATTTTTTATATATTACATTTATATAATCATATTAAATATTATCGAGTTTGATGGCAATTTTGGCTCCGTATCATTATTTGTATTACGGTTGAAAGCTCAACTTGCTAAAAGAATTTGCACAAAAATTTAACTCTCTCAAGATTACGTTGAATCTTACGGTTTCAATCCAGATAAATGAATTGTTGGCAGTAGTGAATAATATATAGTGCAGGAAGGGTCTTTGTCTTGCAATGGGTTTATATTTTTATTTCAAACCCATTAAAATTGCAATGATCTTTGCCTTGATAGTAGATTCCTGTTCATCCGAATTTTGAGCAATGCCTCCTATGGTAAGTAAGTTCTCCTGAATTAGATAATGCAGCACCAAGTCACTTCCATATATTTCACGGGAAGAGACTACAAAAAAATAGCTCGTATTTGTCTGAGCTAAAGGTGGCAAGTCTTTTTCAGCCTCCTTAAAAGACAAATATTCCCACCTGAATTAAGGTCCATACCTCTTAAATTTGGTAGCGATCAGTGTTGATGTAACGAATCAATTTAGGGTTATCCTAGAGATGGTGGATGTTAAACATCTTGGGAATCCATTCCTTAGCTATATAGTGTATCAATTACACCTATATATATATATATATATATATTCCTTCCAGTTCCACTATGTGCTGCCCGGCCACCAACCTTATTATGGTATGTCGATTTCCCGGAGGATTAGAAGATAAAAAGAAACTCTTGTAGACTCTTCAAGATTTAATATAGGTTTATTTGGGATTTTGCAGATTTCAGGAACGATGCTGACTGCAACATGATAGTTGGGGGAAAATCTTAAGCAACTCAGCATTCATATTTCACCTACGTCCAGATCCAAAAACGATATATATATATATATATATATATAAAACGATTATAATACCTTGGACACCTGCAAACTAGCTAGCCAGACAAATATATTCATATTATTAGTCCTCTGAAATGGTCATGGGCCAATGTAAACCTCATGTCATATTTTAAGCATGGATATAAGCTATTTAAAATTTTATATATTTGAAAGATTATTTTTTACTTTTATCCAGATATATATATATATATGTGTGTGTGTGTGTGTGGTGTGTGTCAGAAAGAAATGTCATAAAAATATTTTACAAAAAATAAAAAGTTCGGATTATAGACAAGTTTATTTTATCCAAGAAAATTTGTGTATTGTTAGGGCCAAGTTCTCCTCCAATGTTCATGATGTTGTCACTTATATTTTGCCTCAAATGGGCACACAGTGAGGCTAAGCATTCCATGTGCACAATGAGAGGTATTGCAACTCTAGTGGTCTCACTTTTTGCTTTCAATACAGATATGAGATTTAGTTTAATATTATCGCAAAATAACTTCAATATCTGATATCTATCAAATTAGGTTGACCTGCAAAATTAGAAAAGCGTGAGATATTCACTTGACCCCTCTTGGCTTGGAATAAGTCAATTAACAAAGTGCTCAATATCCTTTTATTCTCAAAAGATTTAAAGGCTACAGATCCCAGAAGTTGACACCGCAGAATTCTTGAAGAAGATAAGAGTTCGATTTGTGTTGCTTAAGCTTTAGTTATTCGCGGTGCAAAAGTCAATGGAGTAATGTAAAAGGGCTTCATTGCATGTGGGATTTGACACAATGTTCCAAGCTGGCAAATAGGCCATATCTAGGGGCAATTATCTCTATATAAACCCACCAACCGGAGGTTTATGAAAGCAAGCAAGCAACTAAGCTTAAATAGGAGTTTGTAGAGTACATTTTTGAAGAAATCGGAGAAGGTTCCAGTTTCCCTCAAAGGCTTCCAATATTCCATCATTGGAACCTGCGAAGGACACTGAAAGCTTACTCTTCATGAATCCACCATATATTTTATAATTCAGCTGCATATATGTATACAGATGAATGAAGCCAAATCTGTCCATAGCTATTAAGGTCATCAAGTTTTCAAGAATGGAGTTTAAAGGTAAAGTAATGATCCTTATCATATAGTATTAACTTTAACTGGCTCGTCAATATCCACCTGCTGCCAATTTGTTAACATCGTGTTCCCTGTGCTGTACTCTTTCTTTTTTTAATCCTAGGATCTCAAACTTTCCCTTATAATTATAAAAATTTAAATAGCGATCATAATATGATTTTATGACTATCATTTTATAATTTTAATTTTTTTTAAAGATATTTATTATAATTAACTGTCATAACTTTTGTGACATCTATAACGTGGTACTTCCATAATAAGAGGCCCTCAACAGCAATCCATGATAAATGGAAGAATCTAAATCAAAATTTAATTTGAGTAAAGTTATCAGAAAGCTGTATCAGTGAAGCTAGCTAGCTGCTGGCAACTTCAATGTCCTGACAAGTATAATTTGCTGCACAATAATTGTAGGCTCTCATAAAACTGACAAAGGGTTGTAGAGGAGTTTGGCATATTTGAACTGATGACGTGCAGACCCCAAAATTCCAAATAAAATCAACGACAAAAGAAGAATTCTTTTGTGCAAAATCGTGAATTTGTCATTATATGTGGTTGACCTTTCCTACAAAATTGTTACTTAACAAAAAAACATGGAAAATAACCTGGAAAGTTTCGGTGCTAGAACAGGTATCATAACCCAGCTTTGACATACTCGCCAGCGGCAGTTACAGTTCGGGGGGGGGGGGGGGCGACTTCGAGAAGTGGAATATTGTTTTTCTTGCCGGAGAATTGTTCTTGGGGGACCCTCGAATTAATGGAGTTTTATTGTTGCAGCCTTCTAAGATGGTTAAAGGTCATTTTCGCTAGTGTATGTGGCATATTGCTACTGATTAATTCCCTTGATGATTTCATGTCGATAAGCTCCTTGCTGTGATGTTTAGAGTATAATATATATATAT
Organism: Adansonia gregorii; assembly: GCA_038382025.1. Taxonomy (NCBI): domain Eukaryota; kingdom Viridiplantae; phylum Streptophyta; class Magnoliopsida; order Malvales; family Malvaceae; genus Adansonia; species Adansonia gregorii. Next base: position 2,797,766 of record JBBYHO010000003.1, read on the forward strand.
ATATATTTATTGAGAAACATCTTAGGGAAACAAGGGCAAGATCTCTGAAACTTACTTACATTGAGATTGACTGTTTTCTTGTCTTTTCCTTTTTGAAGTTTTCATGAAATCCAAATGATTGGGCACTAAAGCCCATAATCGAATACCACTTCGGTTGTTCCAACTTCATAGGATGCTACCAAAGACGACAACTGCATTAAACAAAATTTTGTTTTCTTTTTACATCTTGGAGTTCCATGACATGGTCAGAAAATACCCAGAAACTTCTTTGTAAATTGCTTTCATTGGCTGAAAACTGTCCTTAACCTACTATATCTTATGCACATTAAACCACCCAAAAAAATGAGGAAAGGAGAAATATAGAGACAAATTAATTTCCTCTTGAGGATTTCTATAAATAAATTAATCTCACAGCTAGCTATTTCTCATCATCACCTACCTTCCCGTTTCCTTGTCTTTGCAAGTGAAGGGAAATCAGGGACCCAACATTCTCTAACTCTCTCCCTCAATGGCTCTTCCGATGTATATGCAAAATCTTGTTTTTTACCAGGAGGAGCCATTGAGGTGAGAGCGTTACAGATTGTTGGCTCTCAGTCTATCGGCAATATCAACAGCAAAGTTAATTGAAATGATGATCAGCGCATGATCGAGTATGGATCAATCAATCCTGATGGCTACGCCGGAACCTGCAGGTGGCTTTTTCATCTAGCTCAGCTTAATTATTTCATGCCTGACTGCTCTGTAGTGCATGTTTAATTATAACATCTGAGCTCTGAGTTGCTAAATGCATGCAGTTTCTTCATTATCTCTATACTGTGAAGTTGTCCTTGAAAAAAACCAAACGCATTTGCTGAATCACCCATAATGCTCTCAGTTGTGATGGTCAATCTGAAGAGAAAAGATAACGAAGAAAATGAACAGAAAAGGCCGGGAAAGGCATCATCAATTTGCTGCATTTTTATTGCAATATATAAAAGCATAATCTAGTACCAAACTTGAACAAATTTTAACAACTATACAATCAATTTTATCAGCCTAAGATTGTGGTTATACCACAGGTCTACATTCAATCTAACTAATCCTCCCAAAACATGGCAGAAATAACATCATAAAGTTGTAAAGGTATGACAACAAAAATGTCACTTTGCTTGGTGCATTTAGCCGCTAGTGGCTAACGAGTTGCAACAAGTACTGATTTCAGAGAAGTTCATCCCTGGGATGTACCTAGACTGAATGTCGCAGGAAGGAAAGGCATGCCTTCCTCTTGGTATTATAGATGTCTATATCTTATATATAGTTTATGGATTCCCTCAAATGAACATGCTTAACTTGAAAGCTGGAGGTCATAACAATGGCTTATCCAACAAATTCAATAAAGAAAAGGTTATCTACTTATCTTCTTTTGCTAAGCCAGCCGGCTACTAAGATAAAGAGACAAAATAATTTCAAGCTGACGAAAACAGGTTTCAACATTAGTGAAATTTATTTGCAAATTAATAGATGTAAATACTTGACTACTTATACATTATTTCTTTTGGGACCACGTATAATTACAAAGGAATACAGAACAGGTAACAAGGAAGTTTTACTAGAGGTTGCTTCATTGGTTTACTGAAAATCACTTCATTGAAAGTTATTTGATGGTATATGCATGGAAAAGAAGAACAATCATAAAGGGAAAGGAAGAATCTGCTAATGGGCCATTTTGGGTCCAATTAAGACGCACCAATGGGCCTTGACCCGAACCCTTTCATCCTCTAGATCTGGCAGAGCAATTAAGCAAAGAATAATAAAAAGTTTTCGAAAGTCGAATTATGAAAAAAATAAAAATTATATAATTATGCATAAGCTAGTTGCTGGTTTTGCTTACGTGGCAATAAAGGATTGGTTGATTTCACGTGGCACGTAATGACTCATTGGGCGAAGTAAGTCGTCTCTCAGTTCCACGAAGATTTACACAAAAATTCACACACACGATAAAAGCTTTGATTTTAGATTGAGATTCAGATTAAAAATTAAAAAGGGAATTTTTCAATCATCATCAGAGCTAGGGTTCTTGGATTGATGATGATGGGGCGTTTGGAGCTTCTTCTCCTCTTAGCGTTTGCGTCGCTGCAGTTCCTCGGCTTCGCAGCTGATGATGATACGGTAATTTACGTATTTATATACCTCGAATTGCTAAGAATATATGAATCTGTGAAAAATTAAAAATGGGATTTCTGTTCGTATGGGTTTGCTTTAGGTTTTTTATGATTCATTCGACGAGTCATTTGATGGGCGTTGGATCGTCTCTGAGAAAGATGATTATAAAGGTGATTTTTTTTAATTTCTAATTTTTTTTTTTTTACTTTCCATTTGTGGATTTTATCAGTGGAATATTTTCTTGTTATTATATAGCTCTGATATCTTCTTTTTGGTTTTTAAATGTTCTTGTTTGTTTTTTTTTTTCTTTTTTTTTTTTTTTAGTAATTATTAATTGTGCTGCTTATATAGTACTATTAAAGGTACCATCTTGAATAATTGATGTAAATATTAGTAATATTAGATCCTGAGTTGACCTTTGCGCTTGAAGTAGAATTAGGGAGAAGGTTATTTTACATAATCTGAAATTAGAGAAGCAAAATAAGCATAGAAGTTAGCTGAAAAGATGGATATTTAGGAAAGTGGAAGTAGTTATAAGATACTTTAATGATGTTTATAATCCACCATCTCTTGGATCCTGACTTGATTTGAGGTATTCAAGCTCGTTGCTTTGTTTACATTTTGATGCGGAATTTGGTGATCTTATTTTGTTTCATCATTGGTTGTTGATCTCATGTCACAATTTTAGGAATTTTTTTTGTTTTTGGTGTCATCTTCTGATGTTGAATTATAAGCCCTGGAATTTTGTGGACTTTGTGTCTTTTTGCCATTTAATGTACCTCACTTTGCACTTGCATGAACAGTATCTTCAAATTGGAGATGCTGGAGTTTGAGGTTGTCTTGACAGTTGTAAAACCTGTGTTGCTTTGATTTGTTATTTTTCTCGAAGTACTAATGTCCAACACATATTTAAACATGGGTATAGAGATATAACCTTCCAAATACATGGAAAGAAACTTTGAAAATATTGAGCGTAGCCATGTTGGACGTGTACTTATATTTGACCCTCACATTCAATTCTGAGTAACATAGATTATAACTGTAAAAGAATTCTTTGTGTTATCGACATGTTTTTCTTAGAAAAAATTGTTATATGATGTACATAAGCCTAGTATACTTTTTTAGGTAGTGACTAATATATCTTGATGTGGTTTTGGGGTTGCAGGTGTATGGAAGCATTCAAAGAGTGAAGGGCATGATGACTATGGGCTTCTAGTGAGTGAGAAGGCACAGAAGTATGCAATAGTGAAGGAGCTTGATGAGCCTGTGAATCTCAAGGATGGAACCACTGTCCTTCAGTTTGAGACCTGCCTCCGGAGTGGACTTGAATGCGGTGGTGCATATCTGAAGTACCTTCAACCTCAGGAGGCTGGCTGGAAGCCGAAGGAATTTGACAATGAATCCCCATACTCTATCATGTTTGGACCTGACAAATGTGGGGCCACAAACAAGGTGCATTTTATCCTGAAGCATAAGAATCCTAAAAGTGGGGAATATGTTGAACATCATCTTAAATACCCACCATCTGTCCCATCCGACAAGCTTACTCACGTATACACTGCCATCTTGAAGCCTGATAATGAGGTTAGAATTCTGATTGATGGAGAGGAGAAGAAGAAGGCTAACTTCCTTTCAGCTGAAGATTTTGAGCCTCCACTTATCCCTGCTAAGACAATTCCTGACCCAGATGATAAGAAACCTGAGGACTGGGATGAGAGAGCTAAAATTCCCGATCCAAGTGCTGTGAAGCCAGATGATTGGGATGAGGATGCACCCATGGAAATTGAAGATGAGGAAGCTGTGAAACCGGAAGGATGGTTAGACGATGAGCCTGAGGAGATAGATGATCCTGAGGCAACGAAGCCAGAAGATTGGGATGATGAAGAGGATGGTGAATGGGAAGCCCCCAAAATTGATAACCCAAAGTGTGAGACAGCCCCTGGTTGTGGTGAATGGATGAGGCCAGTGAAGATGAATCCTGCTTACAAGGGAAAATGGTCTCCTCCACTAATTGACAATCCCAATTACAAGGGTATTTGGAAGCCTCAGGAGATTCCAAACCTGGACTATTTTGAGCTTGAAAAGCCTGATTTTGAACCTATCGCAGCTGTTGGTATCGAGATTTGGACAATGCAAGATGGTATATTGTTTGACAATATTTTGATAACCAAAAATGAGAAAGTTGCGGATTCATATCGGGAGACAACATGGAAGCCAAAGTTTGAGGTTGAGAAGGAAAAACAGAAGGCTGAGGAAGAAGCAGCTGGTTCTGACAACGAGCTTGCAGGCTTCCAGGTAATGCACTGGCAAGTTCACTTGTTTTTGTTGTTTACTCTTATACCATATAAACTTAAGGTTGGATATACCTCTGCTGCAGAAGAAGGTTTTTGATGTCCTATACAAGGCTGCTGATATACCTTTCTTAAGCAAATACAAGCTTCAAATTCTTGTGAGTTTCCTCGTATACTCTTGCATATGAAAATTAATATTTGGTCGTTGGATTTCATCTAAAATTTGAGCTTCCCTTTTAGGATATCATTGAGAAGGCTGAGAAACAACCTAACCTCACCATTGGTGTCCTAGTTTCCATTGCGGTGATTATCCTGACGGTTTTCGTCAAGCTTATTTTTGGTAGGAAGAAGCAAGTGAGTTTTTGTGAACCAATGTCTGGTAACTATGTTTTGGCCCTCTGCTACAGTTTTATCTTACTCATTGGATAATAAACTGTGTGCAGCCAAGAGTAGAGGAGAAAACAGAGGTGGCTCAGACGACAAATGATGAAGGAAGCAGCAGAGAAAAGGAAGCTGAAGAGGAAGAGAACAAAGAAACCACTGCTACTACTCGCCAAAGGAGGCGTGACACTTGAAAAAAAGTCATAAAAAGAGTTTCGCTGGTGATATTACTAGTTTCACTTTCGGGCACAATTTTGCGATTTAGGCGTTTTTCGTAGCCGAAACATTCTTGGTACTCGGCGATTTTTTAGTTTGACTTCTGAAATGTTAGACACGTATGAATGCAAGGGTGTCATTTGTCAATGAGACGGTTCTTTTCTGCCTCAAAAGTAAAGACCAAGTTGACGGACTTTGGGGATTTGAAGTGGATGATGATATGCTGCTTAAAGCATGGTTTCATCACATATTTAACTTCAATAAATCAACTTCTGAAAACCCGATGAAGTCAATGAATGTTTGTAGAATTTTTCTCAGTAAACGCGACTCTGGCAGGCCTTTTTTCTTGGTATTTTGATTGATTAACTTGGTGTATATTTTTTATGCTACCAAATGAAATAGTTTGATGGAGAATAAATTCAAAAAAAAAATTAAAAAAAACCACAAACTAGCATAAAACCTTTTGAGATAGATATATATATATATATATTATTTTTTATTTACAAAGATTCTAGTTGATTCATATTTTTCTTCAACCATTATTATCATTTATCCAATTTATATAGAAAATATAGAACAAAAAAAATAAGAACGGTTGAGCTTCAAACCATTGAAAAGTGTCGCAGTGCATCATCACAAATGATGGTTTTGATGTGGATAAAAAATAAGATTTTAAATGCTGAAACTTTAAATTTATTAAATAAATCAATTAAATTAAATTATAACAATCAATTAAACGACATTTCAGTTCAAATTTTGATTTTAATAAAGATTGCTTGTTAACAAAGTTTTAATAGATTTTTTCATACAACTAAACTCTTTCAATAACTTTTTTTATTTTTTTTTAAAGTTGAAATGAAATTACAGTTTTCTCAAATCTGTTTTACTAGAAAGATATAGAAGTTGTTCAGTGGGTTGTAAATCCATCGCTGAGCCGATGATAATTACGATTATGTCAGCTACCATACCCACGAAAATCGATCTTATATAAAAAGGTTCTCATACCACGGAAATATCCATTAAAAAGAAAAAAAATGAAAACTCTTTCTAACGGGGGAAAATATTGTTTCCATGTCTCCCTCGCATGGAAACAGAAAACAGAAAATGCTACAGTTCACCATATTTAAAGTTTTTTTTTTTTTATCCAAAAAAATGTCAGCCTCACTAACCAGTCACTACAAAGAAAATTTAAAACCAAAAAGATCAAATAAAGAAAAAAGAAAAAAGAAAAAAGAAAAAAGAAAAAAAAAAGAAGAGAAAAAACAGCAGCCAAAATTTAAGCAAGCTCAGGTTGAGAACCTCTTGTAGATCTTCTCAACTGCCTATAACTTAAAAAAACTCGATGATAACCCCAACTCCCCAAGTGATTTTTTGGTTGACCTGAAATGATTAACATTACATTCATCGCCGACCAGCGCCAGTCTTCTTAGCTGCTGCTGCCGCTAGTGAAAGAAGTGTATCATCCTCATCATCCGACTCCACATCCCCATACTGCCAAATGCCACGTCTCCCAGTTTTCGCCTCCTTCTGAAAGCTCTCTAAATTGTCAAGCACCGATTTTCTGTCCTTGGATTCCCATCTCTTCCTTTTCTCCAGCCTAGCTAGTCCCTCCTGAAAAATAAATTATCCGTGCATAGAATCAATAAATTAGATCAGCACATGTAAATAAATAAATAGTACGCCCTCAAAGGTGGTACTTGTAAATAATCGTCTTCGCTAAACAGAAAAGAAATGTTAGAACATAATAAAATGAAATGAAGTACTCTGCAATTTTGAAAAATTACTACAAGTAGTATTTAAGTACGTATCAAAGATTGTTTTCTAGTAAAAATTGAGAAGGGCCATTGTTCATACCTGCAGCATTGCGGCATTAATGCTGAGGTCCGAATTCTTAGCAAGAAGAGTTACAATGAGAACAGTACCAGTTCCTTGTCCCTTTACTTTTCCGCCAGAAGCATCCCTTTCCTCTATCATAGCCGTAAACTTCAGTGAACTCCCTAATGTCTGCTCACTCAAAAACTGGGCAGCCTCAGTACCAAATTCATCATCGAGAGATGGAACTTTAAGAAATGCAAGACTGCATAACTGAGCAAGCCCAGGAGATGCTGATATTGAAGGATCAAGAGGGCGTAATTGACTGTATGGAACCTCCTCTTGATTGCCGTAATCAATATAAAACACTTCAAACTTGTCACTCAGAGATCCGACTCCTCCTCGAGGTGCATTAACAATCTTCACAAGTCAAAGGTGAAACACAGACACATGTCAAATGGCATATACAACGAAGCACAACCCGCAAGCATTAAAGGAAAAGCTCCCCCCCCCCCCCCAAATGTAAAATACAACTATGCTTCCTAATATCTAGTACATTGACAACCTTACGCTTTTCCACAATATCTCTCATCAACTTCAAATATATTTGAACGAGGCTCATCCATTAGCACATAAATTTGATTAGGGGATTACAACCACAGATTTTAAGTGATCAATTTCCCTAGAGTTGGAAGGGAACAACATTATTTTAGGACCTCCTCCACACCCACCCTTCTCCCAACAATCACAAGAACACAGTATGAACCGAGTTGCCACAATACATTTCAGCAGCGATCAACATACAAATCAAAGGAAAATTAAGAAATTTGAAAAAAAAAATGTAAAGCCGTGAGGATTCAAAATAAAGTACATGGAACTAACCATTGCACGATTCCAGGAATTATCCATACTAAACTGAGCAAGGACAGTGTCACCCTTCTTAGGATTAAAAGCACCAATCACAGGAGCTTCTTGAATATTTAAAGATGCAAGTTGTTTCTGAATAGATGATACTCTCTGATCTCCCACCGTCTGGACATAAAATTTTCCACCATCCAATACTTCTGTAACAACAACCTGAGAATAACAAGAAAATAATTCACAAGTTCATGACAGTCAGATAGCATTATTTAGTTGAGTTCCTAGAGCACCTGTAGCAGTTCTTTTTGTTTGTTTTCGACAGCGGCCGCTCCATTGGAAACTTCCTCCCCTTCAACATAGTTCTCCCAAATCTACATATAAAAATTTAAAGACAAATAGAGCCTAAAAGTTTCAATTGGCATTACCAAAAGAACAATGGTGAAAAAAAGATATGAACTGCTTCTTACTTTCAGTTTCTGCCTCTTGGCAGATTGCTCAGCCTGCTCAAGAAGATGAGCATCAGGAATCCTGTCACTACCAAATGAAGTTTGTAGCTTTGCCAGGCCTGTCTCAAGAAGTGTCACAGCCATATTGGTTCTTGACTCCCACAACGAACCCAAAAATGTTCCAGTTCTATCCACAGTTTCCACTTCAATCTACACAGAAAAACATACGTTTGTAAACAAAAACAACAAAATGGCAGACAAGCAGTTCAAAAGAGAAAGACCTATACCACAACGTCTCTCTGCATTATCTTTCGTCTCATCAGTGCTAGGGCTTCATCAGCGTAGGGCTCCTCACGACCAGGACATCTGACACCAGAAAATGAAAAAGCAATGCTACAAGTTTCCTTTGGGATCAACAACTTAAAACGATGACCACTTAGGACATATTCCACAACAGCTGGAATTCTGCCCCGATGCAGGAATGGCAAGAAATCTCTAGCTTTCTTGGTTGATGCCTGGTAGTCAACATGACATATATGAAAATTGGAATTCAGATAAGATATACAAATGTACCAGCTAGAAAATAACTAACATAGAAGGAAACGTTCCTAACCATTGTAAGGTCTTGTATGTGCATGACTGGAGGATCCTTGGCAGAATGAATTCCTTTCTTCCCAGAAATAGCACGCAATTCAGCAGCCAAAAGGGCATCATAATAGTTTGATCTTTCCTCAAAATCTCTATGTCTTATCACCGTGCCAAAGCCACGTCCAACCACCAACTCGGCAACATTCAAGCCAGGCTGCTGGCTACCAGCTGTGGATGGGGCTGCTGCAGAAACCTCGTCACCATCACCCTTGACAGGAGACATGAGGAAGACTGAACCAAAATCCATTACCCTTGAATCAGCAGCTGCAGCAGTAGCTGTAGCTCCATCCGCCATGGTGACCTTCCTGGAATATTCCATTTGTACATTCACCTGACAGAAGCAAGTTGACAAAATTTTAAATAAGGGTTTCCAACACTACCAAAATAAGATTTAAAAGAAACGTTATTCAAACCTGTTTTCCAATAAGGCGTGTTCTTAAAAACTCCCTTGCTTCTCGTGCATAAGCAGCTGGTTTTTCATCTCTACGAGGATTGCCCATTTTTGGACATCTAATGCTAGAAAGATTGACTCGGCGCTCGGCGAGAGGACTCCCATATGGGACAGAATCATCAGCCACAACTATGCAGTCGCCGCTAACAACCTCCACAACCTGAGAAAAAAATCATTCTACCATAAATAATTACAAAACCGAGAACCTGCTGCTAATACAAATGACATGGGGAATTATTTAAAAAATATTATTGCTATTACCTTCCCTGTGAAGTTTTGGTCGCGAATTGCCTTGGAGTTTGTAGCTGGTGGTACGTAGTTTGTCCAGATCCTCAGCCGAGTCTTCTTGGCTTGAAGCTCTGCAGCCTTCAACCGCCGCTTGGCATCATCTTCCATCATATTAGCACTCCATTCAACATATTTTGCCAGACCCTTTATTTGAGATGAAATGGTGAGGTTGAGAAAGGAGGAATGGGGGGAGAGAGAGAGAGAGAGAGAGAGAGAGTTCAGAATATATCAACACAAATTCAAGAAAAGAAGGATGAATGGATGAAGTGTTTCATAAAAATACTGCGATGAAAAGACGTCTGCCCAAACAGAGAAAGAGTAATAATCCAAAGTTGACATCATCAATTAAAACATGAATACTACAAACTATAAATCATTAAAAGTCCAACGTTGACATCATGAATACTACAAACATGAATCCAAGTAATAATCCAACGTTGACACATGTTAGGCATGCAGCAAAACAAAATCCAAGAAC
>JBBYHO010000003.1:2818444-2838593 GCA_038382025.1 Adansonia gregorii
ATGACACGAGTATATTCTCAAAATATACGATATAAATTATAAACATATCAAAATTGATATAAATATAAAAAATTTAAATACGATTACAATACGAATATATAAATTGCTAGGTCTAAAACTTATATAATTTTTTTTTTGTTTTTGTACTTTTACATTTACATTAATAAAATTAAAGAACCAAATTTATATTAATTTGATATAATTTTAAATGTGGAAAAAATCTTATATGTTACAATAAATTTTGTTAGTTATCACTTTACTAATATATTTATCTTTTTAAAATAAACAATTATAATTTTAAAAATTTATAAAATAACAAGAATACACGTGTCACACTTGACAACAATATATATTTAACGGTTAAAAGTTTTTTATATTAAATAAATAATTAGATATTTTTACTCTACTTGAAACTTGATGTGTATAATTTACATAAATAGAAGATGAAATACGATAGGAGCGTACAAAATTAATTTAGTTTTATATTAGTATAAGTAGATCTCTTCTCATAAAAAATATTATAAACATGATGTAAATATGTAAATCTGCCACCAAGAGATTGGTTGAATAATGATGCGAAATTTTTTTATTTCTTTATCTGTGCGCAGTTCAAGCTAACCCGACGATTAGTTTCATTATTTTAAAAAATTTAAAAACTATTTTTAAATTATATTTATATAAATAATTAAATCTAAATAAATTTTTTATTATTAAATAATAATTTAAATCTAATTAAGTAAATTTACGAGATTTCTGTCTAAAACCTAAGCTGACCGTCGCCAAACAAAATGTCCTATTTGGGTCCACGCGCAAAAAAGGATTCAACAAATGTACAGTGTTTTCCTGTTATTATTCCTTTGCGTGTCGTTGGTTCGCCTGAATTTGCAGTCATCTACGGTGGAAAGTGATATGAATTGACCGAGAGAACCTGTGCCTATGCCTTAATGTGTAACGTAGTCAACTCGTAACTATTAGTATCATAACCTCAACTTGTATAGGAACCAAATTAATATTATATGTGGAATTGCGTTCTTTCTTGGCTTTCATTCATATTTTTGAGCTTCATCTCATAGCTCGTCGTTGCCGGCAGAGTTCGTTTTTGAATCTGATCCAGGGCCGGCCAGTCATGGGAACTTCTTCCTTTCCAAATCTGGTTTTACTTCAATTCTTCGTGTTGTTTATAAATTCAATGCTTTGTTATTCATTAACCGCGGATGAGTCTGTTGCTGCGCTTCTGGCCTTGAAAGCCTATATCAATCCCGAAAATCAAACTATCTTGGCAAAAAATTGGACTACAGCTACTTCCGTTTGTAATTGGATTGGAGTCACTTGTGGTGGCCAACCCCAGAGGGTCGTAGCCTTGAACCTTTCTTCCATGGGTCTAGATGGAACCCTCCCTCCAATTGGTAACCTTTTTCCTTTTGCTCAGCTAACATACGTGCACGCACACACAACTTTAATGGGTTTTTTTTTTTTTTTGGTAGAAAGAAGGCTGAAAATAGAAAAATATATCATAGATGTTAAAATTTAAATTTAAAGCATGTTGAATTTTATTTAATAATTATATAAATTAATTGAATTAAATTTTAGGTCTAGCAAGATGGATCACGTTTGCAGCTTGAAAACAGTCCAAAGTCTTAAATTTTTTTTTTTTTTTTTTTGCTGGTAACATTTCAAAAGCATGTTGAAAATAATTCAAGTCCTTGAAAGGAGATGGTCCATCTCATCGTGGCTCTGGTTCTAAACTTGAAAACTTAGTACTAAAACGTAACAATTTTGTAGGTACAATTCCATCAACTTTAGAAAGCATAACTTCATTGAAGAAGATCGATTTGAGTTACAATAAGCTCTCAGGTTCCATTACCTCTAGCATTTTTAATGCGTCTTCACTGCAAATAATTGATCTCAGCTTCAATAGGCTAGGCGGTAATCTTCCAGCAGACATGGTCAACCACCTTCCAGACTTAAAGGAGCTTTATCTCTCTGGGAATCAACTTTATGGAGAAATCCCAAACAGTTTATTCAACTGCAGACAGCTGGAAGTACTTTCTTTGTCTTCTAATAATTTCACAGGAAAGATACCGATGAATCTTGGGAACTTGACCATGCTTAAGGAATTGGATCTTAGCACTAACAACTTGGAAGGTATGACGCTAGCTCTATTTGAATCAGACCATATATTTTAGTAGAACTCCGAAACTTTGAAACATGTTTTTTCATTCATTCAACAGTTAAGAGTTTTGGTTTGTCTTAATTGGTTGTACTAGTCGGGGAAGTCAATCAGCATTGAACCTCAGGAATTCATCTACTAGGACATTTCCCATTGGCTGCAGAACTAATTAGTTGTACTTTTCCATTAAACAGATTATAGGTTCCACTTAACTGATGTCTACAACTAGACTAAGTTAAGGGGTTGGATTTCTTGTTCAATATTTAAAAGGTTGAACAAAATTTTAGGCTTGAAATATAATCTTAAACAATCAAAATTTAATTTTCTAAACGGACTGAGTTTTGGAATGAGAATTTGAAGCCCGGACTTGATATAATATAATTATTTTAACGCAACATTTACATAATATAATATAATTATTTTGATGTAATATTTAAATAATATAATATGATATAATTAAATGTATTTTGATAGTCAAAATGAATGGATTTCTTTATTTAATGAACATTAAATCATATAGTATAAGTCATAAAATTGATATCTCATTTGCATTATAAAATTGATTGTATTGATTATAGTAATCTTTAAATTGATCTGGATTCAAAACCACTGATGTAAAAGGATCAAAATTTTACATTATAATGAACTTTTCTTTTTCAGTTTAATAGTAGGGTTTCTTGAGGTGATATACATGGATGATAACATTTGTGCGGGGAAAAAATTCCTTGGGAAATAGGTTATCTCTCACCGACATAGAGTATCTGAATTATCTTAATTTCTGTTTTTAATATTTACGTTTACCTAGATATTTGTATTTCTTCATAAATTTTTTCGATGTTCTAACTTCAAACCTGCTTTGACATATGTACATCGCTCAAGGAAATGAACTTTAGTGAGAACAACTTGGGAGGTAAATGTCATATCATAATTATCTAGGTCAGCTTCAGCACCCTGTTTGCTTGGGTCCCAAAACAGAGCTCCATCGTGAAACGGTGTGAATTAGCTGCAACATCGTTCTTGTGCTGGTTGATCAAATATATCTTGAGACAAAAGTGGACCAAGGGAAAATTGATGGCCGGGGGGCCTTAGGTAACTTAGCTTAAACTTAGATGAGTATTATAGTCATGGAGGTGGCATAAATGGTTACGAGAAGATTTTCCTTAATAGAAACTCATTTGCATTATTAGTTCTAGTTGCAAGGCTCAATATCTCTTTCCTTTCGCATATCTTACAAAAATACAGATTGAAACAAGCAGGATAACTTAGTATGTGACATTTTGTCGTAGTGGAAGAACAAACCCTGGCTTCTTTTTTTGGAGCTAGAATCAGCCGTTGCCTGTTTTAGGAAGGTTGCATTATGTTGGCCAGCATTATGTCATATTTGTGTATTTCCTTCATTCCACCTTAGCAGAATTAAATCCTTTTTTTTCCCCTGGAAATAGCCTCATTGATTAATATTTACCTCTTCTTCTTAATGAAGCACAAGTTCTCATGAGAGTAGAAAGTGCAGAATTCGGTGAAAGCAAATCTTGAGACTCTGATTTAGGCATGGTTGTTTAATTTATGGCAGGCGCACTACCATCAGAGATTGGGAATCTGTTCAACCTTAAGGCACTGAGAGTCAATGAAAACAATTTAAGGGGACCTATTTCATCCTCACTCTTCAACATCTCAAGACTACGTGTTGTCTCGCTCTATGAAAATCACCTTTCAAGCAGTCTTCCACCAAGTATTGGCCTCTTCCTTCCAAATCTTCTTGAGCTTCAACTTCGGGGAAATAAACTTCAGGGAGCCATCCCTAGTTCCATCTCTAATGCATCTAAGCTTACGCTCTTGGACTTGGCTGATAACTCATTTACTGGCCGTATTCCTATTACAATTGGCAATCTGAAAAATCTCCAAACACTTGATTTAGGCAATAATCACTTAACCACTGAATCCTACTCTCCAGAATCAAGCTTTATTAATTCATTGACAAATAACAGGCATTTGAGAAGGATAGTGTTATCAGGTAATCCTCTAGATACCGTGCTCCCTATGTCCATTGGAAATCTCTCCGCTTCTCTTGAATACCTTTCATTAACTGATTGCAAACTTAAGGACAGCATTCCTACTGAAGTTGGCAACTTAAGCAACTTGATTGCCTTAATGCTAGGAAACAATGCATTGACAGGTGTTATTCCTGAGAGAATTGGACGACTACAACAGCTTCAAGCTTTGCATCTTCAAGGCAATAAATTGCGAGGAATCATCCCTTACGATATTTGTAACTTGAGTGGCTTGTTTGAACTGTTTTTAGATGGTAATGAGCTTTCTGGATCCATGCCAGAATGCCTAAGCAATTTCGGAGCTCTAAGAAATCTCAGCTTAAGCTATAATAGATTGACTTCCACAATACCCTCCAGTTTGTGGAGCCTTGTGGGTATACTGGCCATAAACATGTCATCAAATTCTTTAGAGGGGTCTCTCCCCTCAGAAATTGGAAATTTGAAGGTTGTGAGGGAAATTGATTTGTCAAATAACCAGTTATCAGGCTATATTCCAGACAGTATTGGCGGCCTCAACAATCTAGCACATCTCTCTTTGGCAGTAAATAGATTGCAAGGTCCGATTCCAGTATCCCTTGCCAGATCTTTAGCGTTGGAATACTTGGATCTGTCTCGTAACAACCTGTCCAGAGTAATTCCTAAGTCCTTGGAAGAACTCCGTAACCTTATATATTTTAATGTGTCTTTTAATGAACTTGAAGGGGAAATTCCTAGTGCAGGATCCTTTGCTAACTTCACAGCCCAATCATATATGAGGAACAAAGCACTTTGCGGTGCAGCACGATTGCAAGTTCAAAATTGCAGGACTGATACTGGTACTTCTAAAAGAGAAAGAACTATTTTGCATCTTGCAAAGATTCTGTTGCCAGTGATCGCATCAATTTGCATCCTATCACTGATGTACAGGGCAGCAAAGCACTGCCTGAAAAAGGAAAAGGATCCACTCTTAAGAACAAATAGAACAATTTGGTACCAAGAAATTGTGCTAGCGACTGATGGATTTAGTGAAAGTAACCTACTTGGCACTGGGAGTTTTGGTTCTGTTTACAAGGGAACAATGAAAGAAGAGAAGCATGTTGCCATAAAGGTTTTCAATTTGCATCTAGAAAGAGGATTGAGGAGTTTTCAGGTTGAATCTAAATTACTGACCAAAACTCGTCATCCTAATCTTGTCAGACTCATGAACAGTTGCTGTGATGAGGATTTCAGAGCCTTGGTGCTAGAATACATGCCCAATGGGACCCTGGAAAAGTGGCTTTACACTCACAATTATTTTTTGAATCTCTTGCAGAGACTTGATATAATGATAGAAGTTGCATCAGCTATGAGCTACCTTCATTCCATACATGTCATTCACTGTGATTTGAAACCTAGCAATGTCCTTCTAGACGAAGACATGGTTGCTCGTGTAAGCGATTTCAGCATTGCCAAATCCTTGGATGAAGGGAATGCTACAATGCAAACCGGGACCATGGCCACTATTGGGTACATGGCACCAGGTAATGTTTGTGTTTTGATTTATGTACTCTACTTCTCAGTGGTTTGTATTTTGAAAGCGAATATTTATTGAATGCATTGTGCTTAACCGTAGAGTATGGATCGTGTGGAATGATATCTGAAAAAACAGATGTGTACAGCTTGGGTATTCTACTGATGGAAACATTTAGTGGAAAGAAGCCCACAAATGGTATATTTAATGAAGAAATGAACTTGAGGCGTTGGATACACAATTCATTACCTCATTCAGTGGACAGAATCATTGATGTGAATTTGCTGCGAAGTGATCAGGAAGACATAGCAGCTAAAAAAAGATGTATAGAATCAATCATGAAAGTTGCTTGGTTTTGTACTGCAGAGGCAATTTCTGAGAGGAAGACTATGGCAGAAGTTGAGTTCGAGCTCGAAAGGATCAAGTCACGTTTCTTATTAGACACTGAATTGATAGAATGTGAAGAAATGCCAAGGGAAATATATCGTTCGATTTCATATCAAGAACTTGAGTTAGCAACAGATGGATTTAGTGAAAGCAACCTGCTTGACAGGGGGGGATCTGCTTCAGTGTACAAAGGAAGACTGCACAACTGGTACGCTTCAGTAATGATTTTTAATCCACATAAAAGAGGGTTAGAGAGTTTTGAAGTCTACTCTCGAGTACTATCCAACATTCGTCATCGTAACATTGTCCAAATCTGTTATTGTTGCTGCGATGATGATTTCAAAGCCTTGGTGGTTAATTACACGTCCAACGGGTCTCTCCAAAAATGTCTTGACCCTGGCATGAATGTTTTGAACTTTCAGCAAAGGCTTGATATAATGATTAACGTGGCATCTGCTTTGTGTTATCTCCACTCAATGCACGTCATTCACTGCAATTTGAACCCCACCAATGTCCTGCTAGACGAGGATATGGTAAGAACTTTAATAACAATTTTAGTAATTATTGGTTAACATTGATATCCATTACCTCACACGCTTATGTGATTCGTCTTATGAATATGCAATGTTGTTATGTAATTTTTGATTTGGGCCACGACAGGTCGCTCACATAAGTGGCTTCAGCATTGCCAAACGCTTAAACAAAGGGTTTGCTGCAACAAAAACCACTACAATGGCCACCGCTGGATATATGGCACCAGGTGATCATATCTATAATATTTTCTTGTTTTGATACAATTTTTGTTTGAAACCTTGTTCCTTAATTAATATTATGTATCATGCTAGATTTCTTATATTCCATTATTGCTATCTTCTATGCAGAGTACGAATCAACCGGAACTGTTTCTGAAAAAACTGATGTGTACAGCTTTGGCATTCTATTGATAGAAACATTTACGACAGCAAGGGCTGGGGAAGAAATGAACTGGAGGAACCGGATTTACCGTTCGTTAGAAGCGGGGGACACAATTGTATATCTCAATTTCCTGCAGACGGGTGGGGAACATGACTTAGACGCTGCTGCTATAACAAGATTTTTGCCTTTGATGCTGAGATTGGCTTATTGTTGCACTGCAGAGTTATCTGATGAAAGAAAGACTATGACACAAGTTGAATCAGAGCTCTTAAGGCTGAAAAAACGTGTTTTTAACTTATAACTAACAAGAAATGGATTTAATATATATGTATACATAAGGAGGGATTTACTTACATTAGAACTAAGAGGTTTTACATACACTTCTTTTTAGCTATTGATTAGCATTTATGTTAATTACAAAAGTCAACCCATTATTAATTTTTCACTGATTTTTAATTTTCTATCAACCATTAGAAGGATGCCAATCAATGGTTAGAAACAATGTAAAATTGTATATATATATATATATATATGTATGTATGTATGTTATTTTTATTGATTGGCATTGAGCGAAGAATGAAGCTATGCAATTAATAATCCGGCCCTTTTGGATCCTTTGCTTTCCATTGTTTGGTTAAAATTTGTTGGACTAAATGGAAGTCATAAAATAGAAGGTGCATTTCCAGAAACTGAAAAATTTCTCTCGGAATTTTATGAAATCTTTTGTCTAATATTGCTGATTTGATTTGCTGTTAATAATATAGTCAAATAACTTGGCTCTTCAAGCGATTAGATTGTTTGAGCTCAAAAGTGGTCTTCCATAATACAGCACAAATCATGAAAGGCAGCTAATTCAACACGTTTAAGTAATGGCTTTGTGCACAAATAATTGTATGTTGTTATTAGTCAACTACCTTCACATTGGTCTCTTCTCTTGCCCGCCTTTCATCGAGATGATTCATTTTGTTTGATTGGAAGATAAGCATTAGAAAATTTAAAGGATAAAATTAGTATATATCTCTTAATTTATTATCCCATCATCTTTTTAACAAATATCAAAGGAAATTGAACATAAGCAAACTTTTCGGTGGCGTAGTTAAAGCAATTTTTACTCTATTCTGTCTTTATTTTCAGTTCCAAACTTTAAAACAAAAAAGGTTCAAAAACTTAGTCGTCTTTTTCTGTCAGAATCCATTGTCATGAATCCTAAAACCCAGAGCCATCACTCCACCAAGGGAACGGTCCGATACTCGCTCGAACCCATAGTCATGAATCCTGAATAGGAAACTCCCTGATCAGTGATCACCCCTCTCGTTTTCCTTTTTCTTTTTTTTTTCCTTCTTTGATTTCTATTGTTTTCGATTTTTTTTCCAGTCCACTTCTTGCTCCGTTGACTTAAGATCCATGATGCTTTTGTTATTTACTATGATGTGGTTCCGTTATAAAGCTTCTTTCCATATGGATATGTGTAGTAGCTTTTAAACTATAGGTTTTATTGGTAAATTTCTTCATAAATTCTATTTCTGATGTTTTTCTGGGTGGCCAAATTGAATGCTGGATTAGTGTTTTGCTCAGATCTGTAGCAATTATGCTATTAAAGGATGTGGGTCTGTTACTTATGGTAAATTCTACCGCTTTTTTATTCAAAAGTTATTGCTTCATCAGAATTTAATCTATTTTGTAATTATAACAGAAAGAGCTGGATTGTGAGAGTTGAATTCTGATCAAGTTTTGGAGCAAGCAAATGTTGAATGCCGGTTTTGGAGTTCTCTATGTTTGCCTTTTGCACGGTTTTGTCTTCATTACTATGAAATGATAACCTTATTATAGGCATAATCTAAACTAGATTCATGGTGTTACGATTCTACTTCCTGCGGTGACGATGCTTTTGCATTTTGCCATTGAATGAGAACTGGGGAAAGGCTTAGTTTGTGCCTAATGTGGTGTTTGAATGTTGGGGGGAATGTTAGTGTAACTGTATTCAGACTATTGGTTTTAATGCACTTATTAATTAATTTTGTTGGACAAATAAAGATTTTTTAGGTTCGTTGTGGATATTATTTTGAGATGCCGTTTTGTTGAAACGTTAAAAGGTTTTAAATTATTTGTGCAGTGATTATTTGTTCAAGCTTTTGCTAATTGGAGACTCTGGGGTTGGCAAATCATGTTTTCTCCTGAGATTTGCTGTAAACTTCCATTGTAACAATCAATTAATTGCCACGCTTTCCTTCCAATTTTATGTTGCTTATCCTTTATGCGAAACTTGCCAATGGTAATTGTTAATCAAATTGCACGTATTAATTAAGCATAAAATCTACTTTCTCCTGTGCATTTATTTTACAAGATTTGTAGTGTCCAAGAAGAATTTAGTGTTTATTGCACTGTTTTGAAAGAACTTTATTTAAAAATTAAAAGTATTTTGCAGTGAAGCGTGCTGAGAGTTAATAAACCATAGTTTAATTTTTGAAGCTTGATTCTGAAATGATCTATGCAATCTGGCTACATCTTTTACCACTCAAATGTAGGATGTTTCGTATCTGGACGGTTATATAAGCACAATCGGCACCTTGTGAGCATTTCTGACCTGTAGGTTAAAGAAAGTGTTATTCACTTCTTATTGAATTTTCTGACTTTCTCTTTTTTTTTTTTTTTTTTTCTGTTCTACAGAAAATTCATTTTGTAGAGCAGGATGGGAAGACTATAAAACTTCAAATGGTGAGAATCTTTCCCTTATTTATTTGCTTTTATTTCAGTTCATTGAATTAAACTAGCAGATGGCATTTATTTGTTTTATTGCAAAGCAAGTCATACTGATCAAACATCTCCCCCAGTGGTTGTTGAGAGTCTCATGGCCAAGTTCTAATTTGATTCCTCGTATTCATGGATTTATAATTATTTTTATTTGTTGTGTTGTACACTTTATTTTTCTTGGTTGAACATTTTTATGGGGTTGTCATATTTGAACTGTGTTTGTTGCTTACCTGTAAGCCCTTGTGCAGAATCTTTTATTGCTATTATGGCTTTATTCTTTGAATACAAAAGATAGATTTTGGCTTGGACTTGGTGTATACATTTTGTTTTGTTTGTTTTTTTTTTTTTTAATTACAAAAGTGGAGTTTCCTTTTCTTATTTTTCTTTCTTACCAGTCACTCATAGCTTTTCTGTTCCATTTATTTCGTTATATCTTCAATTTTTTTTGGCAGTATCCTTGGTTTTTCGGTGCTAATCCAGCTACCAAAACACATTTACTCTGCTTTGGTTTCCCCTCTGAAACACGCAGTGGGATAGTGCAGGGCAAGAACAGTTCAGGACAATCACTAGCGACTACTACCGTGAGCACATGGAATTATAGTAAGTTCTCACTCCGGATTGTGTGCGTTACTGATTTCTTCGTGGTTGATAATTGTCCTCTTTTTGGTACGTTTTTTGCATGTTATGTATTAGATTGTAACATTTGTTCAAAATGTGGCAGATAGTCTACGATGTAACTGACCAAGAGAGCTTCAACAATGTTAAGCAATGATTGAATGAAATTGGCCATTCTGCAAGTGAGAATGTGAACAAGCTTCTGGTTGGAAACAAGTGCGACCTTACTGCTAACAAAGTTGTTTCTTACGAAACAGCCAATGTGAAAGTGGTGCAACTATCTGTTTCTTGTTTTTCATGAACTATTGAAAACTAAAACACTCAAATTGATAATGTTGTGTTAGTAGGCAATTGCTGATGAAATTTGCATTCCACTTACGGAGACTAGTGCGAAAAGTGCTATGAACGTTGAGCAAGCTTTTATGGCAATGATAGCTGATATTAAGTACAGGTAATTCTTTTGCCTGTAAACTGTGATTCATTCTAAAGTTTTATATTAAATGTCCATACGAGTCGTCTGGAATATGAGATTTAGTGGAATTTCACTGTTGTACTTGTTAAAATGGACTGCTGAAGAAACAGCTTCGACTAGCGTTACTTTCATATCATCTGCAGAAACATATAATCCTTCTGATTGCTATTGACGCTTGTTTGTTTGTTTTTTTTTTTTTTTTTTAATTTTTTTCTCTCTTTTTAAGGAAGGATGGCAAGTCAGCCAGCGTCCAATAGTGCAAGGCCACCAGCGGTGCAGACACGCGGACAACCTGTGAACAGAACAGTGGTTGTTGCTTACTTGATTTTCCAATTGCCTGCAGTATGGATGCATGTGAGATTAGCGTTCTTAATATGAATGTGGATTTATATATTTATTTGCCTTTTCAATTTTTTATAAGCTGCTTTGGGATTTAATTCTTTTACAGTTCATTATTAATGGCCTGTACAAATTGTGTTGCTTAATAGTAGTAATTTTAATTTGATCATTTGTTCGCCATGTTTACTAGTTCTTTATTTTTCCATGGAAGCCATTGAAAAGCTTTCTTCAATTGTAATCGCATTTTCCTGCGTTTATGTTTGAAGTTTTGAGCTGTTGTTTGGATGGATGCTTGCCCAGGTTTTTATATCCCTGCATTCAAGTTAATTGTTTTTCGGTAAAATACTTAAAATTTAAATCATAGGAATATCATCACAGGCTTTTCAATTTTACTTTATATTTTGGTACTAAAAAAGTGTTATAACAGTAGATTACTTTATGTTTTCAACAGAACTGGACGGCCTGACACCAAGTTTTTATGGTACTTCTAAATTTAGAACGTTGTCGTAGAAATGACAGAAACATTCCAATGACATTAGAGAGGACTCGTATGATTGTCATCCTAGCTTAGGCAGAATGGCAGATATCAATTGCAAAGCTGCACAAATTAAATAGCCGGTGCACCGTTGAGCTGCTCGGGCATGTCCTCCAATTCCCAAGTCCCAACCCTTGCTAGCCAGCTGATTCATGCGGGCATGGTACGACTGATCCGCTCCTGGCCGGTAACGTACTTATCATCATTGAAAAACAAAAAAATGTCGAATTTTCTTTTAACAAAATATTATTATGGTGCAGGGATATCTTGTTTTAATTTGTAAATGCACCTATAAATCCACGACAGCACAGTAATAGCCGCAGCACCGAAACTGCCAGAAGCCAGGAAACCTGTGACTAGGCGAGCTGCTGCAATGACAGCAGGGAAAAGAAAAGGCCCTTAATATGAAGAAAACTGGAGTCGCTATGGTGAGCGCAATAACCGTTCCAGCCAGGGTCAAATTAGAGAGGACTAGAAGGGAACCCTCGGCAGTGACGGCAATAGGCAATTTCACCATCTGGTGGGATCTTGGTTGAGCTGTCTGGTGCTGTTGCCCAGCCATTGATTGAAGAATAAGAATTCTGTACCAAAGGAAAAAAAAAATAGAAAGGTATGATGGATTTGTTATTCAGCTGTAAGTATGAGCTTGAGAGAGAAAGGGAGATGGTTATATGGGCGGAAAAGGGTCACGTGAGGAGGATGCTTTCATGCAGGGCTGCATGTAAGAAAGTTGCCTGGATTAAGGACACTTTGATTTTTGTCGGATTTGAGGGTTGTTGAAAAGAATGTTGAGAGTGAGAGAAAAGTGGTTTGTGAGAATTCAAGGATGATCATCGTTCTTGTGTGCCTTAGGACGTTCTATTTCTTCTCCATGCTACTCAGTACTACTCAACAGATGATCACCTAACTGATTGTTACTAATAATATATTTTAATGTTTCCTATTTACAGCCATGTTTAGAAAAAGAAGAAATACACGCAGACTTGCACTTCTTTAACTAAAAAATAAATAACCAAACAAAAAATACATCAAATTCCTCTATTTATTTAACAATATAAAAGGATATACCAACTGCTGTTAGTATATTAGATATGGTACCAACAAACTAATAAGTTGAAAATTTGTAAGATTTTTTTTCTTTATTATTGGTATTATTATTCTTGTGAGATGAGATTAATTTCATGTTCTTAAAATTTTCTAAGATAAGGAAGAAATGTATTGGACCGGAAATTGCACTTGGTTGACTATAATCACGACAAGGATGTAATTGTTGCACGTTGAGTGAAAATACTGAGAAACTAACTCAAAACATAACCAATTTGAAGACAGTGTGTGCTGGAAATTCAGTCAAGACATTTCATCAAACATTAAGCACGCAACGTCTTCGGCACATAAAACCAAGCTTTGATATACTCGACAATGGCTACCTGCAACATAAATTCAAAGTTTTCTGTAGTAGTAAACAAATACTTTCCACAATTTTGAGTTTAGATTTCAGCATTTTACAAAATTATGCTTGGATCCAACATCGATCTCAAACCAATTCAATTTGATTTTATTAGCTTTGTTTTTTGTTAATTTAAAGAAGCATTACAATTTAAAAATATAAAAGAACGAGTGACATATGTTGAGATTCAAAGAGTAATTACATAAATTAACTATATTAAACTCATATTCGTTAAACCCTTTACATTGTCAATAATTAATAGATCGACTAGATTTTTTCTTCCTAAAATAGGGCATGCTACTTACCAAAATTTTGGCAGTTAAACTATGTAGTAGATCTACTCAAGGGCTGGGCCACCTGCCCAAGCCTGAAGGTCTGTCCGATATTTGAAAGGATTTGAACAAACATATTAGGCTTGGGATTGGACAAAAAAATTAGACCCGATTAAAAAATAGACCAAGACTTAGGACTTTCAAAGCCCAGGCCCGGCCCAGCCTATTTTACTGTTACATTATATATATTTATTTTATATTTTATGTATTATGTAATTTTTGTCATATAAACAACACAAATATATAATATTATAGTGTAAACTTTAAAAACTAAGTTAAATTATTTATATTTATAAACTTAATAAAAGAAAATTAATAAATTAATAAAGATTAAATTTTTTAAAAATATTTTTTTAAAAAATAAATTATAAAAAAATAATATGAACGGGTATAAACGAGCTTGAACTATTTATTTATAAATATGAGCAGGCTTGGGCAACATTCGAGCTTTATATTTCAGGTTGGGCTGAGCTTGGACAAGTATATTTAATGTTAATATCATGCTCAAGCTCGGTCTGACCCATGAGTAAGTCTACTATGTAGTAATTAAACTTATTTTTTTGCATTTGTTTTTAAATTTTGGGTGTTATTTATATATTCTCTGTACTTGTTATTTCCTTTTTACCTTATAAAATTTTCTATAATTCAGAAGCAAATGGAAAGTAATTTGCATTAATTCAATGTTAATTCTTATTCAAATTTCGACTACATGTACACAATATATATAATTCTATGTAAAATTAAAATTAATCATCTGACATTTGAGGGTACAAACCAAACATTAAAATTACAAATAATAGAATATTCTTCTAAAATAATTAACAAACTATTTAAACAAGTTTGCTTGGCACAAACTATATATATATATATATATCGATCATAAGCAAGAATTTTACTAACAAGTGAATCTATTCATACCCGAAACTTGATAAATATTTTAATAATTTAAATTAGTTTGATCAAGTACTATTTAATAATAAATTTTTTATTTAAATTTATTTATAAAATATATAGATATTAATATAAATATAATTTTTTAATATTTTGATGTTATTTAAATTCTAAATATATTTTTTAAGGTACATCACATGGCATTTTCACTTATAATAAAATAGAAAAAAAATAGAAGAATTTATGTTTTTCAACTTTGTCGATGTCATGGTGAGTGCATGGCTGATGGATTGGCGAATTTCCTCCGACTTTTCTATATAATTTTGGGACTTGAATCCCAACGAAATTTGCTTTTTGAAGTCAATCATTATTTCAGGATAAAGAAAGGTCAATTGTGAAATAATAAAAAAGGACAAAATAAAGTGATTCGTTTGAGGCTTTGAGCTTCAGCTGTGTGAAAACATGTTTGATCTTAGTTTGTTCCTTTCATATTTACCTACCAGTTCCAGCCTTTTCACTTGTACACACACATATATATATATATATATATATAATTGAAGCTTATATTTTACTTCATCTTTATGCAATTTGTTTACATATTTATGATCGTCCCTGATTTAATGCTACAAAAGGATTACATATGTCCACTATTGGAGGTTCCAGAAACTAGGAAGCTGTCATATTCTTGACCGATCGGATTGATTGGACTTTGGGTAAAAAATATTTTACTAAACAAATTTGACCCAATACACTTAATAAACAGCTCTAAACATAATAAACATTTCTGATAGAATGGTTTTTTTTTTTTTTACTTTATAAATTCAGCCGTAATTCCAGTCATCGCATATGCGGTTAATACAGTAATAAATAAAAATTTCAACTCATAAAAAGAAATAAAACAGTCATGCTAAAAAGTATTAAAAAAACTTAACCTCTAAAATTTCTGATCGTTTAGGGGTAGATGCATGTGGTCTTGTCCTGTCCCTCGATCGGGTTAGGCGAAGAGCCGTAATAAAAAATTGCAGTGCTTACTAGCTCTAAACCAACCAGAGACAAAAAAGAGAGCTCTCGGGGTGTGTGTATGTGAGTGATTCCCTCTCTCTCTCTCTCTCTCTCTCTCTCTCTCTGTATATATATATATATATATATATATATATGCGCTCATCCCCTATCAAATATTTATAAGCAACCATAATCCCATCAACCAATAATTATATGATCGGTTGTTTCTGAATTTTAAAGTTCAGAAATCAAATGTTAATAATTTATAATATATATAAAAAAAAGTTATAATCCCATGAAGTTGGCCTTGGCGTGATGGAATAGGAAAAAATGATCTTTCCTTTTTAATTTTTGAAAAAAAATGAATTAAAATAATATTTAAAAATATATAAATATTTAATTTTTTTTAATTCATTAAAAATAATGTATTAACTTTATTTTTTAATTCAATAAAAATAATGTATTAACGTTATGTTTGTTTAGTTAAAATAAAATAAAACTGTAATAAAATAATTATTTTATGATATTAGAATAGAATAAGAATAAAATAGAATAAAAAAACTTTATGCAATAATTTAGGTCGGTAAAATAAAATAGTATGAAATTCAAATTTATTTCATAAAAGATTTAAATTTTTTAAAATAATTTCTTATATTACCTAAAGTCAAAATAATTATTTAATAAAAAATTTAAAATAACTTTTTAATAATTTTTTAAAATAAAATTATAATAAATTATTTTATAAAATAATATTTTATAAATGCAATAACTATATTATTATAATATAATAAAATATAATTAACATAAAATTTTTATTATAATATACCAAATACACTATAAATGTCAAAATCTGTCTTTGAATAATTGTTTAATTATCATCCTTGATCGGTATTTATATCCTTTAATTTTCAAGCAACCTCTTCATTTAATTGAGGCCTCTCTGTCCTGAGCTTAATTACATTGTACGGTGTATAGCTAGATGCCGGTCCTAGGGGTCAGGCCTAGTCCTCCCATCATTAGTCATTTTTTCCTCGTCGTGCCAGAAAAATAAATGAGGACAGAGAAAAGTACAAAGATACGTAAGGCTTGACGTAATGAACATTAATCATCCAGCATTATTATCAAATTATGCCAAATAATTTTGGTTTTACATATTACAAAAAGGAAAAAAAATAAGTATAATGTTTTTAAATGTCCTCACCTTTTTAATCTTTAATGCGGTGGGTAGACCAAAAGAGGGATACAGGCCAACAACTGTATAATATATTGATAACGTGCTCGATTAAGAATCAAATTATGATAATTTTAGTTATAAAAAAATAAAAAAGTTAAAAAGTTAAAAAAATATATCACTTATAATTATTTTATTATAATTAATTAATTATAATTTTAAATTATATAGAATTCATGAAAATATTATAAAAATTATAATTTTAAGTGATAAATTATTACGTAATTTTATGTTATGATTAGATAATTATAGAATTATAGAATTATAGAAAAAAATTATAGTTGAAATGCTTTCAAAAAACTGATGCAAATTTGAAGTTATCGTAAAATTTTGAAAAAAAAATTTAATATTTAAAATTTTTAATATGTTTGATAATTCTATCAATTTTTATTTAATAAAAAAATTATGTTTGGGATGAGACAAAGGAGTAGAATTTAATCAAATTTTTTAAAAAAAATTTATATATTTTTTGTATAAAATATAAGATATTTAAATTATTTCTTTTAAATTTCATCCAGAATTATTTAAAATAATATAAAATATCATATTAATATGATTAAATTAGTAAATGAATACTTTTTAAAATTCAAAATTTATAATTGTGAGATAATATAATTATATTCAGACTTCAATACTTAATTTTCAATAATGTATCAAACATTATTTATAATATAAATATAATACTTAAAATTCATTATTAAAAGATTAAAATTTATTTTTTCAGTCAATTAAAAAACATCTTAATTAAGATCTTGGAATATTGTCTATTTTGAAAAATGAAAAATGTCAACTCACTTTGCTGAATATCCAAACCCAGAGACAGGAACTTTTAATTGACAAATGATACGAAGCATTACGCAGAATTACTTTTCTTTGTTTTTTTCTTTAATTTTATTATTTCATAGGCCTAATTTCATAGTGGATCAATGCAAGTTAATGTAGGTTATGGCAAAGTCTTGATCTCCCATGTCACCCCATTTTCCAAAGGCTAGCAGGAAGAAATTCTCGGTATCCATTCTACCTACACATTTATTCTATTACAAATCACCCCATTCTAGAAAAAGGACTTTTCATCGGGAAAATTTAACCTTTTGAATTGATATTTTGACATCCCAATAGCAACGAAAAATACACTTCTTATTGTAATTGAAAAACAAAAACACAGTGTTCAATCCAAAATTTAATTTAATTATTTTATATAATAAATTTTAAAAAATAATAATTAATATTTAAACTTAAAATTTAAATTCAATTTAATGTAATTCTTTTCTTGGCTTCCATTCTTAAAAGAAAAAAAAAATAGCTTTGTCTCTTGAACAAAGGATGAAAAAGAATCAACATCTCTTCCCCGGTTCCAATCACTTCTCTGCTTAGGCTTAAAAAGGTCGTTTGGATTCACCGATAACGAGTCGGTCTTGTCAATCTTTCACCACATCTTTTAAGTAATTCTAAAAGTAAAACGGACATGCCTGACACGTACGTACGGGATCTTCATGTTAGTTTTGCAGTGGTTTGTCAATCTTAGAAGCGGCAGAAATTTCTAGTTAATCTTGCCTACAACTTGGGAACGTATGAGCTACATGTCTGTGTTGTTAACATTTTCAGTGTCCTCCTCATAAGTATCTCTTATGAGCTCTTGAGTTGTTTCGATGTTCCTAGTACGATAGAGCGATTGTTGACATAAAGATTTGGAAGGGAATCTAGTTCGCTTAACATTCATTGTCATGATCATTATAAATGGAGTAGGTTTTTCCCAATATAAATGTCTGTTTTTGTTGCTAAGCTTAAGGTGGAATATTAATTGGTGTTGATAACAATAAACTACTTGTGAAGTTGTGATTTATGCGGCATGTAATTATTACCTCTCGGTTTAGGGTTAATTCAGATATGTTAATAAAAGCATAGCATGCTTAAAAGCTAGTTGCAAGTGGCTCCAATATATTACTCTTCATTGTCATTAATTGGTAAATTATGGTAATGCTCCACTTTATCCACTCAAACTACTAATCTCATAAACATTACACTGGACCACAGGCTCTAAGCCCAAGTGATCAGGGGTCAGTTCAGTTAGCCCCCTTTTGGGGTAAGTCTCGCCTTGGGTTCAAGGTTTCAAGCCCCAATGAATTCTACTGTCCAAAGGTTTGTTTATTCTCTCGAGCAAGAAGCAAAGAAGAAGGGAGGGGAAAAAAAAAGCTGCACTCAAAAGTTAAAATGCCCATGTAGTCTAGTTTTCTCTCTATTCACACTCTCATCGTACAACAAACGAAGGCAGGAAAAGAAAAAAAAAAAGTAGACTTCTAATTCACCAATAACTGTTCCCCAACTGGCATTAACCCCATTTGATGTCCCATTTGAAACACTGTCAACCCCTTCTCTCTCTCCAACTCGGTTTGGTTGGCTGTCAGGCTTCTTCTTCCCTTAGGACAGGGGGAAGAACTATTGTCCAAAGAAGGCTCATGTTCCCGACGCTTAGCCCTGACTCTGACAGGAGCAGGCTCATTTTTGCCAATCCTTTGTGGGAAATTAAGCAAAGCCCTGGAACCACGCATTTTAAAAGCGGCTCGATCATAAGCCAAAGCAGCTTCCTCAGCAGTTTCGTATGTACCTAGCCAAACTCTTGCACCATTCTTAGACGGATCTCTTATCTCTGCCGCGAATTTCCCCCACGGCCTTTGCCTAACTCCCCTGTAATGTCTCCCCTTAACCACTTTTTGATTCCCATTTCGAAAGCACTTTTCTTGTTTTCCCTTCAAAAAAGTGTTTCCATTTTCATTGCTTATTCCCATGAAAGCACTATCGAATAACATTTGAGTTGCAGCAGCTACAGGTTGAGTCAACCCCATGGAGTTCACTTCGATAACCGGTGTTATCACCTCAGGCTCCTCTTTAACTGCAGCTGACACCGTTGAATCCGACGGAGAACAACCAAAGTTAGGCTCCTCTTTAACTGCGGCTGACACCGTTGAATCTGACGGAGTCCAACCAAAGTTAAGAGCTTCGTGAAGGGAGTTGTAGATGATCATGTCCTCGGAGTCATCAACTTTCAAGGGCAAATCCCCCCAGTTTTCAGTCAGGCAAGAGTTAAGACGAATTAAGCTTGAAGTTCGAGGATATTGATCAGAAAAGCTGAACTCACACATAGTAACTACGTTCATTCTATGCAACTTAAGCTTTAAGGCTTAGCTTTGATCGAATATCAGAGCAATGAAAAACCAAATAGAAAAAAACAAAGAAATGGAGAAGAAAGAGATTAATAATGGACTGGTTTTGGGAAGAGAAGGTATTTATAGAAAGGCAAGAAAAATAAAATAAAATGAGAGATTAATTAATTGGGAATATTTTAATGGGATGATTAATTGGGCATGAAATATCTAAAAATATGCAAGTGGGCAAATTGGAAGGAAAGGGGAAGGAAAGGCATTAGTTCGTGTGACACGTGATGGAGATCGACGAGAGGCTCGAGGCTTCTTCGTTTTGGTTAATGGGGGAGAATTGAGTCTTACGTGGGATAATAGCAATTCGGTT
>JBBYHO010000003.1:2859366-2919100 GCA_038382025.1 Adansonia gregorii
ATTAACCCTGAACCTGGAAGACGGCGAACACAGCCTGCCTTTATTGGTGTTTTACATATATATATATATATATATATTCATTATCCTTTGTTGTTGGCAGCTCTTCACGAGGTGTATCCAAGAAAGAAAGATAGTAGTGAATAGTTATATGAGGACCACTTCATGGTCGAAAGCATGGTGGTTTGCACGGAAAAACAAAGACTGGAAATGCAAACCGGAAAGTGGGAACAAGTAGCTAAGTATGAATCATTTTAGCACGTTTCCAACCTCATCAATTCTGGTTTTGGTATATCAATTAACTTAGAGATACCAAAACCTGCAGCAGGCAATAGATAACCTCTCTTTTATGCTGCTTTTGGTATATTCTGATCCAAAACCCAAATGCGTTCCCATGAATTTATTGGGGTTCTCACCATGCTAAAAGGAAAAGAACCATCCTAAAGAGTTTAACGGCAGAAAGTAACAGTAATCAAAATGGTGCCCAATCTGTGGATTAAAGATGTCTGCAACTTGCAAACAATAGTGCATAAAATTATATATATTGATATACAAAGGTAATAGTTTGAGGATAAAGGAAAATATTGCTTGTTCTAAGATTTGAACTTCAAATTTATTGCTTGTCACTTTTTAAAGATGATTGCATAAATTAAGTTTTGGGTTCAATATACCTATATATATATATATAAATTATTACTACCATATTGAAGCAAACTACAAATAGAAAAAGCAGAGCGAGTTGATCAGGTACTAACTATAAACTATATATGCGCATAAATTCAATGATGAAAAAAATAATACAAACTGTATGTATATTAAAAAGGATTGATCTCTTGTGATAGTATTATTTTTCATTTCCCCTCCCGTGAAGGGTTATTAAGGGGAAAAGAGAAAATCCTTCTTGTTAAAATTTTAGATTGGTGGATGAGAAGAAAATGAAGGAAAAGAAGAAAAAGAGAGAAGAGAGTTTATATTTTTCTTATATTGTAAAAGTATTAGTACAAGTGGGTATATTTATATAAAGAGCTAAACTGAATAAGAAAATAGAAATAATTAAGCTAAACTGAATAAGAAAATAGAAATAATTGAGCTAAACTAAATAAAGAAATAGAAATTAATTAACTAATTGACATACTCAAATTATGCTAAATAAGTTGACTAATTTATGATCTTAACACCCCCTCAAACTCAAGGTGGTATAGAAGATGAGAGCTTGAGTCTGAAAACTTGATAAACTTGATCTTGAAAGCATCCATAATAAGAAAAGATCAATGAAAAGAGAGAACTTGACTGTATAGTTGGATTTTGATAAAATGGACCTAAAAAATGGATTCAGGATGGTCAAAACCCTAAGAACTGATCTGGTTTGCAAAGAAACCGAACGAAAAGAGGATGAACCGGCTGGTGGTTAAAAGCTTTGAACTGAACCAAACTAAATCAGACCAAAAGAGAAGAAAGCTGACATGGTACAACAGGACACGTATATCAATATAATTATGACATTATATACCACGAATGAATTCACAACGAAATGGCCGCTAATCGAGATAATGATGTGGCAATGATAGAGAAACACGTGGACAAATAGAGATCGGATACGTGTTATGTGGGATGACATGGCAGCCACCTTTATTGATGGCATGGCGATGATTGAACCACCATGGGCCGACGTGTTCGATGATGTGTTGATGATTGGACCTCATTTTATGCTGACGTGTATATTGTCATGGCCTATTGATGTGGTTGATGACTCGGCCTGATTGCTGACGTGGATGATGATGCGGTTGTATGATGTGGCTCCTTGAATGCCAAAACGACATCGTTTTGGTTGTCTTCTACTTTTTATAATTTGCAAAACTGTGTTTTATTGGCAGCAGATTCTAACAATACATGAAAGTGTTTGGACTAGTTTCTGGGAGTAGAATTTAGTCCACTGTGAACTTCAAGAAGAGAAAAATAATATGGTATCGACCAAATTGCTTTAAGACGGATCAAGAATCCATGAAACTAGCCAAAAAAACCCTAAAGAGATAGAGCTCGAAATCTTTTTTTTTTGGACGAGGCTCTGATGCCATGTTAAAACCTTAGATTGGTGGACGAGAAGAAAAAAAAAGAAAAGAAGAAAAAGAGAAAAGAGAAAGTTTGTATTTTTCTTATATTGTAAAAGTATTATTACGAGTGGGTATTTATATATAAGTAGCTAAATTGAATAAAGAAATAGAAATAATTGAGCTAAACTAAATAAGGAAATAGAAATCAATTGACTAATTGACATACTAAAATTATGCTAAATAAGTTGACTAATTTATTATCTTAACACTTCTTATGCCTACCAGACCTCATCAACATCTATGTAATGATCACCATGAAAATGCAAGCCTTCTTTGCATTATCTTACACAAATAATCAAGGAGTATGAGAGAATGACTAGCTTTGAACTTTAATGACTAACACAACCATAAAAAGACTGATTGTTTAACGAGAAAGGTGATGAGGTGAACTGCTCTAGCCTCCTGGTTCAACTTAAAGAAGCTTGTGCTTCTTTAAGATGACTATCTCTAAGTGCAAACTTAAGTAAAAACTATCCTCACAACTAACTTGAGACTTCATGGTGGTGCTTAAGGTTCTGAAGCATAATTTTTGCAAAAATTTTGGTTTGAATAGAGGTTTTTAATGTAGTTGCAGCATCGTGTAAGACTCTTGGTGCACCTTTCTTTCGAAGGAGGCCAAAATGGTGCACTGCATGCCGTCCTCCAAGCATAGCAAACTACAAGGCAAACATTCTTAAGCTGTTGTAGCATTATGGTTAATTGAATTTCAAAATGAAAACTAAGCAAATATAAACATTTTTAATGAATAGAAGAGGGGAGAACAGGCGTTTGCTTGCAAAAGAGCAAATGTAGAACTAGACTTTAGTATAGAAGAAGAGACTTTTAAGATTCTGACTAATCTATCAATCTCAGCTTCGCTGGAGCGACATAACACCAAAAAAAATGTGTAACATATTAGAATACAAAGATGATCCTGATGGTCAGAACTACAAAAATAAAACTAGTGAAAATTTTATTTTCTGAGAAAATAGTGGCATCTATTATGGATATGCAAAATCAGATTAATGGAATGTAAACTATGTGATGCAAAAGTCACTTGTATTTAATAATATGCAAGTTGAAATGCTTGTTGAAATTTTTGATAGCTTCAATAATTTTGCACCATAAATCCATTACTTAGAGATTTCTAGAATTCCTCAAAAGCTCTTTGATATTTACATCATATTGATCACAACTGCATAAGTTAGCATTACATACAAAGAAGATCAAGACAAAATTGGTTTAATTGACAGCTATTTTATCTTTATATACTTTTTTCCCCATTGATTACTTTTTCCAAGCTAGGTGATTTTAATGGACAATAAGGGTTAATCATAATAGGTTTGAGAGTGTTCATAGAGATATAATTTTTGTATCTTATAACTCAATTTTAGAGAATACTTGGTTTCAGAGAAGTGTCTCCCATCTGATCAACTATAGGATTGGAGGAAATGCTAGCCAAATAGACTTCTTTCTAATGTGTTGCACGGACTATCAGGTGATACCAAGAAAGAATGTAGTTACGTAATATCAGCTTCTAGTTTTAGATGTTTATTTTAGAAACACATATAAGAAATGAGATGTCATGGACCCTAGGATTAGATGATGAAAGTTAAAGGGGACGCACAAGCATCTTTTGTGGATAGACTAACAAAAGAGGCTAATTTGGAAGATGATGTAGAGCTTAATGTGATATGGAATAAGATGAACCAATTGTATTAGACAAGCTAAGGAGGAACTTAGAGAATCAAAGGGCATGATACCGGCACGTAAAGACATGTCATGATCAAATGAGGAACTAAAGTCATATAATAAGAACAAAAGAATTTGCTATAAAAACTTAGAAAATAGTAGGGATACAGGGAGTTTTGAGAAATATAAGCTAGCAAATGAGGCCAAGAAAACTGAAAAGAAGGTTAAAGACAGAATATCTATAGAGATATTCTAAATAAATTAGACTAAAAAAGAAGGAACGAAGAATCTCTTTTGCAAGGCATACTAAGAATAACAACCATATGTTCTTGCTGAAGGATAAGGAGATCAAAAAAAGATTGAGGGAATATTTCGATAAACTCCTCAGTGGTAATTACTCTTAAGATGTGGATGAACTGACTATAGGACTTAAATTGCAACTTTATGTGTAGGATAAGGCTTTTTGAGGTCGAAGAAGCCTTCTACTGAATGAAGACCAGAAAGATAGTAGGCATATATGCAATTCCTATTGAGTTTTGGAAATGCCTTGGTGAGGTTTTAATTGGGTGGTTAATGAACTTGTTCAACAAGAGTTTGGCAAAGTAATAAAATTTTTAATAAGTAAAGAAAGAGAACTTTAATGCCTTTATATAAAAACAAAGATAACATTCAGAATTGCTCAAATTATAGAAGAGTGAATATCATGTGTCATGCTATGAAACTTTGAGAAAATGCAATTAAGCAACGTTTATGGCAACATGCTAAGATTACCGAAAATCAGTTTGGATTCATGCCAGGACTTTCCACCATAAAAGTAATTCATCTCTTATGACAACTTATTGATGGGTTTAGAGTTGTCAGGATGAGATTTACACATAGTTTATATCGATTTTGAAAAAAAAAATTATGATAAAGACTTCTTTTTTTTGCTTTCTATTTATTTTTGAAACTCATTACACAAGTAGAAGTTTAAAGCATGAATGCAATCAGTATAAATGTATGATTAACTCAAAATTTGCCAATTGCCATGCATTGTTTAGAAGAATAGGTGTTGCTATCTAACTATCAACTTGCTAGAAGTATTTCCTACAAAATGTTCAGAATAGACATTATGTTTCATACACAAAGGAAAGAACAAGGTTGCAGCATGTTGTTCACCTTTAGATATAACTTTTACTGCAAAAAGTTTGGGATCGTCTGTTGGTTATTAGTTTTATCACAAAGTTTGAGGTGAAGCCAAGAGATGTACTTTATGTTAGGTGTAAATATTGAGGATTCAGTAGACCAAAACTGCTAAAATAGAATGTTTGGCCAGTAGTGTTTAAAAAAAAAAAGTTTGGTGCGATAGAGTCATTAGTTACGTAGGCCAAGGTCTAGGAATAATCTATAAAAATCCACTGGCTACCCTCTTATCAGAAATTGCCTTGTGAGACCCATTGCTTTTCCTTATGTGTTAGTTTTCTTTGACTATCAAAAGATAAAGAAGAGGGCAAGACAAAAGACAAACTGATAGAGATAGAGACAACAAGAAGTGGCAAGCACATGCAAATATCATGTTCTCTACAAGCAATGCAGATTATGGAATGATGTTCGAGACTTGGCTAATATATTAAATAGATTAATAGAATATGCAATTCACACAAACACTAGCCATTACTTTTTAAATCTTATCACCATAAATAGATATGAATTTAAGAGTTTTATCTTTAGAACATAAAATATTAATGCCAAGAATACCAGTAGCCAAACCTATATCTTAATTGTCCTGCTGCTGGTATTCTTGCGGCTTCTATTATCTGTGCCAAAGTTGTGGGCACTAATGTTGCAGTAGTAGCAGAATAGGTTTGAGGGTCATACAATAAGATCACATACTCTTCGACATGTTTCAAGGCCATCTTCGTAACCTGATTTATGTTCATTGGAATAGCTCCATCTATTCTGTCATTAGATAAGCCAAAAGTTAAACATAAAACTTAGAATAATTTTTCTACCAGTCAATGCCACCTATTTACCAAAGCTTAAATATGATTATTTTTTCGTCTCTTTTAATTCTTTTAAATGTTTCCTTACGAGATGGTTTAGCAACAAATAAATGTGCCTTCGTATGTGTGGTTGCCGATACATGTTCAGAAAATAGTTTACATACCTCCAATCAAACATGTAAACCAAGGCTAATGCAGCCATAAAATGTGCAATTTTTGAGTCTGATGAAGAGCATAGATGAACAAGGGGTTGAACTCCCTCCTCTTGCATTATACAGAGAGCATTGTCATGATAAAAAGCCAAATTCTAGAGTGCTCCAGTTACGGTAACATGGAGATCCTAAAAATCAAACAAATACGAAGACCTCAATTGGTTGTTAAGTTAGATAACTTATGAATGATCGATCCACAAGAATGCATGTTACACTTTGTCAATAAAGATGTACTAGTAAAACATCAACACTGAAAGGAATCGTTACATTTATTTTCTAATAAAGGCCAGTTGTAAGGATTGCACTGAGATTTCATATTCATTCATACCAAACAAAAATAAATGAACCTTTTATTTTTTTATAACATATAGTATACACTAAGATTTAATATTCATGTCATTTATTTCAAAGTAAAATTCAAGGTTGAGTGCCTCAAAATAGGTTTTATTCTCTAACAAAGCTTAACAACTACATAATTTGACCATTTAAATCAACTTTAAATTCATAGAAATTAGGAATAATGCAAATGCATTAAAGTTGATAGTATCCAGAGAGTATTCAAGAAAGGATTACAATCAAAGTGAATGTAAAGAATGACATCTTAAACTATTTTAAGAATAACGACTCAGTTGAACGAGTCAAGAGTTAAAAACTTACTTCTGTATCAAGGCGTGCTAATGTAATAAGTGGAGCTATACCACCCAGTCTTCCAATGTAATTATCTTGATATAATGTCTACCAAAGCAAAGTAAGAATTTATTTCACCAAAGAACTCTTTCTACGAATATTATCGCATGATTGAAACGCTTAGCAGTTACAGCAATGAAATTTCCTAGAACACCTGATAGTTTCAGATATTAACAATCCCCATAGAGCACCTGCAACTCTTTCTTGAAGAACTTGGAATGCATTTAAGCTAGATTGGGCGAAGGTAACCTAATCATGCAAAATCAGAATAAAATTTCAACTTGCAAAGATTTTGGTAGCCAAATAATAGATATTGGTGTAGAGTCACGAGGCTGAGGGTTACCGGTTAAAGCCCTTGGAATTATAAACTTTTTTATGTTTCAGAGCAGTGTTGAAAAACAGGATGGGACCGCCTTGTGGGATGGGTTCACCCAAAAATCGTCAACCCGAAGGTCACACTGATTTGACCTCTAGTTTGTATCGATCAGAGTTTGTATGGAAGGCAGATACTAACATTAACATAATGATTAAGCCAGAGAGCTTCATCAACATCAATTGCTCTCATAGTATCAAACAACATCATCCCTAGGAATTGTTTTTCTTTCTAATTCAGACATCAGACAAAATTATCTTCGCTGATTTTTAAGTAGTTTTAGTTGATTTATAGAAAAAAACCTTCAATGTTCCCTTGATTCACACCATAATTACCACTCATGAGCTGAAAAGCACAATCAAAGCGGTTTACGAACATCTCTATAGACAATTTCATCACCTCACTAAACTGAGACTCTCAATTCTTATTTCATACTGGAAGTTTGATAACATTCTAATGTACCATCAATTTAATAGAACTACAAAGATTCTTGAACAAAGCACAATTACATTACCATTAAAATATTAAAATGTCCATGTTGCTTTCAATCCACTGAAGAATGGTAGGAGGCTTGAAGCAGAATAAGTTTTATTGAAGTGATCAGTTTAGGCTTTGTAGGGAAATTAAAAATAGATAAAAAGGAATCATTAAGACCAAGATTGATTCTATAATATGAATTATTGTTAACACAATGATTCTGTAACATTTATTTCAGCATAGCTAATGCAAAAATGTTGTTACATCCGTAAGGGAAAGAAATGACTAGCATAAGACGAGTCTTCTTTGATTGCTACTTTCCATATTAATTGAATTAAGACATGAATGAATAAGAGGAAAAGAAAGGCAAATGAGAAAAATCTTGCTAACATTAAAAAGGGTGGTTGCATCATGAGAGAATAATGAGATCACAAGCAGTTGTTGCCTGAAAGAACTATGTGTTATTAACTGTACTATATCATATTGTTAGTATAAAAGTAATTATAACTGCAAGATGCATAGGAATCTTTAATGTCATACTCATAGCCAGGGATATTATTGAATTAAGATAAAGCTAAGAAGCATGATAGAACCATTTTTTTTTGTTCTCCAACAAGTAATGCAAACTTGAGATAATTGCATATTTGATTATCAAGTGTAAAATAAAGCAGAATAATTATTGCTTGAAAACATGAAATAATAAGAGTTAACATGCAATTCAATATACCAGTGCCTTAACACTCTTAGCTACTGAAATTGCTTCTCGATTTTTGTCATCAAATGACAAATTCCATAAAGCACCAGCCATTTCATGCCTATTTTTTACTAGATATGAATAAATAAAATGGCATTTCCAAAGATAAGGTTATGAGCATGAACCCTGGGCATAGCTTAAAAGATCCAATTACACACTCAGGAACATTATAGGTGAAATCCAAGAGCCTAAGTAAGTGACAATAAATGTACGAAACATCTAAGATATATGTCCATCTACTTATGTTTCATTCTAAAGTGCCTATTATTAAAGCCTGCATTATGAAGTAAAGTAGATTACCTTATGCCGTCATTTTGAGAATAAATAAGTCGCACCAATGCTTCAGTATGCTTTCCTCTTACCCTATAGCAGCATTATTGTTGTTGCTATCCTCAAGAGCAGCCAAATTAGCCAAGCCACGAGTAGGCTAGCCAAGAGGAGAAGAAAATCTTACTTAGCCAGCAAAGTCAAAAGACCATTTGCTATAACATTTGTGTACATCCAAATGTAAAACTCAACTGAGTTTCTTCAATAATGGATACTTGATTTACAATGAAAGTTGAAACCAACAGAATGAAGTTTTGAACCAAGACTTCAGCAAGCAAAAACATCCCATGTGCACTAATATTCTACTTATTTCAGATAAATGGAACCCACTGATAATTTAATACATGAGACAAGAAGCAAATTCTCTCTCCACAATCATTCTCTCGACAATATCAACAAATGGAACCAAAGGTTGATGCTCACACTTCAAATTATTCAGAGGTAAATTAATAGCAGATGAAGACACTAGTAGTAGTAGTGTTATTTCCCTAGAAGACTGGCCAATCACCAACACAAAGGTAGAGATTGTTGCTTAAAAAAAGATGCCAAACAAGTTTTCAATTACTAATCAATCAACTTGATAATGTAAAAATTGAATATTATAGATTTCCTCGTCTTGGAATTAAAAACCTTCATAAAAAAATTCCTTTACATATTACATTCCTCCGTATAATGTTGGATAATCATAGGGTAGAGGAAGCTATAGTCTTTTACATAGTTTGAGAACATTATATATGCATTCAATGTCAACAGCAAAACTGAATATTTAACAGACGCGGGGCAACACCACATAACACTCTCTCTTAAGTTTAGCTTATGAGCATACATAAACAACCTTAGAAGGCGTCGTAACACCACTTAACAATAGTCAATGTACATTGAAAGTAAACCAAAAGTACCTGCTCTTACATTCTTTCAAATTTGGAAGTCTGAGCAAGCATCATAAAAGCATGGACACCACCAGCCACAGCCACCTACATGTTGCATTTCTCTTAAGCTCCCAAATTAGCTAGTGCTTCAGTTGCACGTTCCTATCATTTAGCAAAGGCTCACAATTTATCTCCAACAACATTACAAATATGTGTAGGAAGGAACAGTTAAAAGATACATACAAGAAGTACATCAGTATTGGAAGGCCATTTGCATATACAGTCAACTAAAATCTTTATACCACCTACTTCTACAATTAGAACCTGAAAAGGAACAACATTGAGTAAATATAACTATTTTAAAGATACTCTGAATAAAATACTTTACTTTTCACAACCTTATTCTCATCCCTGACAAAAAGATTCCACAACCCTCTAGCAGTTTCTTCCATTACTAATTTGTTTGTTGATTTTGTTAAATTGACAAAGATATCGATTCCTACACTTTCAGCAACAGCTTTTGAAACTTTCAAATATATGGACAAGTTTGCTATAGCCTGCATCCTAACAATAAAATAGGCTAGTGTCCAGTTTCCAAGCAAGTCATAAAAAAAGTGTGAGTATTATCTAAAAGCATAACTTCTAAAATGAAATTATAAAGTTTAACATCTGACTTAGTCATATTGACTTCTAAAATTGGTTATATTTCATGATATTATAAAGTTTGCCTTTTAAAAAAATAAAACGTTAATATGACTGGTATTTAATAGATTCTCATAAAGGAGGTAACCCATATTTTAGCTGCTTCACACTGAAGCCCCTCATGATAAGATGTTGCAAGGTTCAAAGGTAGCCATATTCCATCTCCACATAAAATTGCCTCAACTTTGTGAAAATCAACAGTAGCATCTTCATCATCAATGATTACAAAGGTTGCAACAGCAGTAGCTACTTTTTCTTGAACTTTCTCTTGTGAACTCTGTAATAAACTAAGCAATACAGTTGCACCTTGTGTGAGCCAAAAATCATCAAACTCTTTCAGGTTGTTTTCTGCAATGCGCAAAAGTTAATGTAAAAACACCTATTCAATCCAAATGAGAAGCTCATCCAAGATTTTATCTTCAATCTTTATTTTCTTCCAATACTGAAACACATGACTAAGATTTTTTAAATTTTTAGAGAATAATGATGCTACTCCCTTGAACATATCACCAAACAAAGTAAGCAATATTCTGCCTTTTATGCTATGCAGTGTGTTTCTATCAACTTCACCCTAAAAAAATAGATAATTCAAGGCCAATAATACTTTTAAATTTTGGGATGATGACAAAAATGCTATAATAGCACCAAGATTTACATCAGTTTTTGAAACATTTAAACCCATCAAATAAGGCAATCTATTCCAGATCCTTATTTCAAGTTTGTAGTCCCATCAGCTGATAAAAATTTAAGAGAGCCCAAGTTTCCGAGAGCCATTTCATCAATATTGTCATATTCCAGAAACCCAACATCCTTTAACTGCCTACGGTGATCAGCCAAAGCATTTATGGCATCTCCATTAGCTTCCCTAATACTTGAGATCCAAAGCCTCCTCAACCTAGGGCGGCAACATACAAGTGCTTTAATTACATCACTGCTGATTTGTTCGCAAACATCTGGGCCAAGATGGACGCTCTCAAGTATCTCATGACTTGTTGCTATCACACAAAGTGCTTAGTAATGTCGTGACAAAAATCACCACTTATTTCTTTAAGTTTCCTTGCTTGAAGACTAACGATTACATCTACTGAGTCTTCTGCATGAAAATTTAAGCTCTGGAGATTATTGCATCACGAAAAAAGTAAAACTGTAACTACACTATCAAATTTGTAAGAATGAAGGTCCAATGACCCTCATAAGCAGGGCAAAGAACCTAAGAGCTTAAATATTCAACAAGTTAATGCCAAGCTAGCTCAATCTCGATAATTTAAACGGGAAAAGAGTTGAATAACTGAATCATCAGGGAAGGTTATACAATCAAGTGCACAACTAGCAGCTGGATTCATGATCAAGGAGTTCCAATGCAGTGACAAAATCAAACAAATGCAAATGCCCGATCTCAAGAGAGAATATGAAGTCTTAAAGATGAAAGAGTTTGAAATTCTAAAAGAGTACGAAGATAGACTCATGAGGTTAATGAATATGCTTAGATTACTTACAGAGGTGATGCCAAACAATAGAGTTATCAAAAAAAAATCTTCTCTGTTTATTTGAGAGGTTTGAATCTAAAATTTCTTCAATTGGATACTTCATAGACTTAACTAGGATCTCTTTGGTAGGATCTGATGAATGCTATCAAGGCATAAAAGTAAAAGAGAGTTACTAGGTAGGAATATTCAATAGAAGATGCATTTGTAGTTAAAGAGAAAAAAAATTGCAAAATGAAGGCAAGAATAAAAAATTTAGAGATAGAAGAAACATGAATTCCCAAAATAGTGAAAAGAAAGGTAAATTTCACCATGCTCGTATTACAAGTAAACCACACATATGGAAAAATATTGTTGGTACTTACTTGATATAAAGTGCAAGTCCTAGAAGCAGCTTGGCCATATGGAAAAGGTTTGTAAAAACAAAAACCAACAGCAACAAGATCAACAAGCTAAAGTTGCAAATATCCCAGAGTGTCAAGATGAGCTTGTTTTTAATGCTTTTTGCTATGGTATAAAAATTCGTCAAGTGCATAACTTATTGACAGTGGATGCACTCATTATATGACATTTGATATCAACCTATTCAAAGAACTTGACAGGATATTTAGTTCCAAAGTCAAAATCGAAAATGGTGAGTTCATAGAAGTCAAAAGAAAAGAAGTTGTGATAATTTAGACACCATCAGGTAAAAAACTGATTCAACATGTTTTATTTGTACCATAATGAACCAGAATTTATTAAGAGTAGGGTAATGGCTAGAAAAAAAATTATTTATTGGTGTTTAAAGACGGAACATGCATCATTCATGATCTTAGTGCCCATAAACTATTCATTGTCAGCATGAAAAGAAAATGCTTCACCTTAGATCGTCAACAAGCAAATTCATCTACATACACTGCTTCAGTAGATAAATCTGCATTG
Source organism: Adansonia gregorii (assembly GCA_038382025.1). NCBI lineage: Eukaryota > Viridiplantae > Streptophyta > Magnoliopsida > Malvales > Malvaceae > Adansonia > Adansonia gregorii. The sequence goes on from JBBYHO010000003.1 coordinate 2,871,937, forward strand.
TGGCAGAAAAAGATTGGATATTTCAATTACGAGGCATTGAATTATATGCATAAAAATGGTCTTCTGTTAAACGTGCCTACTATTGATGATTATGTTGGTGTTTGTGAAATCTGTCAATTGAAAAATAAAGTAAGTTGCCATTCCTAATCAACAAAGCTTGAAAAGCTTTTAAAAGCTATAGTTGATTCACACTAATGTTTGTGGGCTTATGAGAAATGTATGCTTAAATAGTAATAGATATTTCATTCTTTTTATAGATGATTTAACTAGGATGTGTTAGATATCCTCATGAAATAAAAGTTTAAGGTAATAACGATGTTTTAGGGTTTCAAAGCATGGATTGAGAACCAAAATGGTCATAAAATTAAAACCATAATGTCAGATATGGTACAAAGTACACATGATAGATTTAGTGAGTTCTATGGAGTTGTAAGTATTGAGCACTAAATGCCAACAACTTACACACTATAACAAAATAGTGTTAGTGAAAAGAAAAGTAAAACCATTATGGAAATGGCCAAATGCATGCTATTTGAAGAGAAAGCTCATAAGATATTCTGGGCAAAAGCAACAAACATTTTAGTCTATTTTTTTCATAGGCTGCCTACAAAAGCCTCAAGGGAATAACTTCGTATGAGGCCCGATATGGTAGCAAACCATCAGTTCAACATCTTAAGGTCTTTGGAAGCATTTTCTATGTGCATATTCTTGAGATTAAAAAGGACAAACTTGATTAAAGGTAGGAATCTACATTTTCATTAGCTAAACAACATCATTAAAGGCTACATAACTTACAATCCACTTACAAGCAAGATGATTATTAGTGGAAATGTGAAGTTCAATGAAAATGTAGCATGGAAGTGGGAAAATCTGAAGAAGAATTTATTGAGCAAATTGCAGTTGATTTGAACTCTCAACAGCAAATAGAGTTCATGTTTAATGATGAAGTCCAGTAAGAAGAACCAGATCACTTACTGACATCTGCAAGAAGTCAAATATTGCTATTCTTGAGCCTGCAAATTTTTAAAAAGCCTTTAAATTCTTAAAATGGAGAGATGCCATGAAGGAGAAGATTCGGATGATTAAAATGAATCAGACTTAGATGCTAGTAGACAAACCTATAAATAAGAACATTGTTGGATTTAATGGATTTTAAAAACCAAGTTTAAAGTAGATGGTTCTATCAACTAGCATAAAGTTAGGCTAATTTCTAAAGACTACTCTCAATAATATGGTATTTGATTAATCAAAAACTTTTGCTCCAATTACGAGGCTGGACACCATATGATTGTTATTAGCTTTAGCAGCACATAAAAGTTGAAAAATATTCCAACTCGATGTTAAATCTGTATTTTTGAATGGCTATCTTTAGAAAGAGATCTATATTGAGCAATCTAAAGGTTTTATTGCTAAAGAGAATGAGGTTAAGGTTTACTTACTGAAAGAAGCCTCGTATGGATTGAAACAAGCTTCGAGATCTTAGCATTCTAGAATTGATAATCATTTGTTGAGTTTGGGATTTAAGAAAAATCCTAAGGATGCTACATTGTATGCCATGATTACAAAAAATAAGGACTTATTGGTTGTCTCTATATATGTTTATAACCTACATGTGACTAGGAGCAATTCTAAATTTGTGCAACAATTCAAAAATTACATGACGAAGGTTTTTGAAATGATAGACTTAAGAGAAATATCCTACTTCCATGGAATAGAGATTTCACAATCTCAACAAGGAATTTTCATTTCTCAGCAAAATTATGCCGAACAAGTGCTAAACAAATTCAACATGAAAAATTGTAAATCATTTGCACTCCATTAGCTCAAAATGATGAGCTCAGCAAAGATGACGACCCTGTCAAAATTTGTGGGACAAATTATAGGAGGCTAATTGGGTGCGTATTGTATTTAACAGCAATCAAACCAAATATACGTTTGTAGTCAGTCTTCTTTTTAGATTTATGCTTTATTTAAATGAAACTTATCTCAAAACAGCAAAAAGGCTACTGAAATACATCAAGGGAACAATTGTTTTTGGTGTTTTATTTCAAATGTCAGTTGAAGTAAAATTGTTGGGATATACAGTGATTGGGTAGGATTTTTGACGATATGAGAAGCATTTCAAGCTATTTGTTTACACTTAGTTCAAGTACATTTGCATGGAACTCAAAGAAGCAAAAAACTCAAAGAAAGAAGAAGCAAGAAGCAATGGGTCAATCAACTATAGAAGCCAAGTATATTATAGTAGTAGCCATTGTAATCAAGCAATTTGGCTTAGAAAATTGTTGAAAGATTTAGGCCTAACTTAGAATGAAGCTATTAAGATTAGGTGTGACAATCAGTTGGCTATGGCAATGGCTAAAAATCCAGTGTTCCATGGAAGAACCAAGCATATAAAAATTACCATTTTATTCAAAAAGCTTAAACTAAAAATGAAGTGAAGTTGGTTCATTGCTGATCAAAAAATCAACTTCCAAGTATTCTAAGCAAAGCCTTACCCAAGGCAAGGTTTGAATTATTAAGAAAAAGTCTTGGTGTTTCCAATAAAAATGCCAAGGAGAAATTTTGAGTGTGGTGGCATTTTTTTGTCCAATACTTTAATTAGATTTACCATTAATTAGTTTTTTCACATTGAATGTTTTTTTCATTTTCATGATGTAACCAGTCATAGGAATTATCTTTAGAATTTAACTTGTCTTAAGCCTTATCTTTATGATTTGATTTTTCTTACCTTATCCTTATGATTTGATCAAACATAGATTTTATATTTATAAGTTATAAGCCTTTAATGTATTTTGTTTGTTTATGTTTGTTTGTGATGTACAACTACGATATATAGGGATCAAACCTTAAGTTCACAACACTAAAAGCTATTTTCAAAAGCTAATTTTTTATGTTCTCTCTTTAGCTTTTTCCTCTCCATTTTCATCTTTAGCTTTTCTCTCTCAATTTCATCTATGGTTTTCTCTATAAGGCCATCATAATTTCTCACCTACACCTACTCTACCCCTAGAGGCCGTCACCGCCTAATATGCAAATAGTGGCATCACTTCCAACACAGCTAGTATCACCAACAAAACTACTCTTATCAATCTAAATGACGTTCATGGCAACCCCCATGACCATGAATTTTGTGGTTCTCATCACAGTCAAAGTCACACCTCGCCCTGTCCATTCACAGACCAGATAAAGCATCATCATTTGACATCCTCTACATCCATGCGACCAGTATGTTCCCACAATATCCGTACGATATCATTTGTTTAATTTGTTTATCTTTAACACATCAGAAAGTGAAACTTGTGAATTCTAATTTCCCATTCTTGTATAGATAATACATTCCAAGAAGGAGAATATTGAGATGTGCCACTGCCAAGGGGATAGAGGTGATCGCCACCAACAACAAAGGGAATACTCATCCTCTTGTCATCGCGTCAATGGGAGCAGGGAAGTGGTGGTTTTCTAGGGATGGTAATCCTAGGAAAGTCTAGAAGAACACTACGATGATATATTATCATCATAAAAACGTAACATAAAATTTAGACAGGAATTTGGGGAACTATTGTTGGTCTAAACTTGGGATTTTTTAACATGTATCCCAAAGGTGGTGAATCTTTCTTGGTATCAGGTATTTTAAACTTTAATCTCCTCTTCTTATATGTCTACATATTTATAGCATAAGGATACAAGTAGGAGGATAGGTGATTGATTGAATGCTTAAGGTTGAAATATATATACACATTACTCATGCCCTCTTTGTGTATCTTTTTGTAGATGTTGTCCTATTGCCTTTTCCTATTCTTCTTCATGTTACACAAAACTATAAATTATTTGTGGGCGACAAATCCACCATGACAACTAACTGGCCTTGCTGAAATTACATGTAAATTAAAAGATTAAAAAAACGTGACATATGATAATCTTGTAATTTTATTTGTAATGTTAAAACTCCATTGTCCATTTACCCAAAAAAAGGCAAACTTGGAGATAAATTACATACAGAATAGAAAATAATATAATTAATGATGAATATAATTCCCCAATTTGTTAATTAATAGTTTTGCTGTGTGGTTTGTCAATTGTTTACGGCTTAAAATTCGTTGTTCGCAAAGCGATATAGGAAGAGAGAGTTAATACTTTCATCTTTTAGCAGTAGTCGAAACCAAAACCTTAATCATCTTTAAAATTAAGGTTATGATGAAAATATAAAATTACTTGCAAAAACCCTAAACATTGAAACCATTATTCAATTTGTAATTAAATTCATAACATTTGTTGGCTGTGCGAATTCTATCAAGAAGAAAGAAGCTTGAAGCACACAGTATTTATTAATTACTTGTTATGTTAAAAGGTCCAATTTGAAAAAAGAATTGTTCAACAAAGCATAAAACACTTGAGAAACTCAAATACACTTAATTTTTTTGGGTACTGTAAATACACGTATTTGAAGTAATCACACAGCAACTAATTAATATTTATACCTTAATTTCTTATTCTGTTGATGATAATGATGATGATGATTAATAATAATAATAAATTCATGTTTATGATCCAACGTAAATACACAGCCTAAAACCTGGCACTTAAATTGGAGCAATTGTTGCTCAGAATTTGAAACTTGACGTAGCCGAATAGTATTGCTGCACCTTTTTATATAATCTGTTGTGTTTACTGTAATCAAAGTCACTAATAACCTAAACGGAAATAAATATTAATTATATACACATAATAAAAATGTGACAGCATAAAAGATTAAATCAAGAAACAAAATAATAGTATATAATTTTTCTGATGTATGTAGCAGAGGATTGTCAAAGTTTCACCTTGCGGTTTTGGAAGGAACTGCTGGGGGCCCGACTGGCACTACATAGAAACCGGATTCTAACAATTCCATGATTGATTAATCAATGCCAATTAATTCACCTGTGTTAGAAGCTAGCTAGCTAGCTATATATAATATATAGTGCTTAACTAAGATATAAAAATGCAAGGATAAAGAAAGAGAAAAAGGAAAACAAACTATCTGGCTAGCTTTGATAGTGTTGTGCATATCTCCTACTATAACGCATACAATCTGACTGGTGACAGGGATTCTAGTTAGAGCTTGGAACTCTTGCATCCATTTTCGAATTTCCATTCTATGCCATGATTCTTTTCTTGCCACCACCATCGACGCTGGATGATTGATCATTCATATAATTTACTTGCATGGTCAGTTAGCACTCAGCCAGCCACCCACCCACAACAACAGCAGAAGAAGAATAATAATGCATACGTACAATAATTAATGATCAGGTACATGTATGGATATGATTCTTTAACTATTTTACCATATGAGGCAGCGGTTAAGGGAACTGGCGTAATTGTTGAAAATATGAAAGAACGACCCCTTGATTGAATGTATTGTTTCCAGATTTTGCTGTTCATTAAAAACATTAATTAACATATCAAAATTTCATATATTGTTTAGAAACTAAGCTAAAATTCCATCATTTTAGAGACTCCCCTCTGGTTATCTTTATTCAATTTAACCCTTGATGTTGAAGTTATTGCCTGCATGTTATGAATCCTCCAAGAGAAGATGCTGCCTTACTCAAGAGTGCCCACGCATATGTCAATATCGTTTTCACAGTTGAATTCCTCAGTTACTCCCCACCATTTTTGCCCCAAAGAAATGTTCCATGAGCCTGAATTGAAATTAAGTAATTAAGGTCAAAAGTTTTTTATTGCCATTATAAGAATTGAACATTCTTATAATTTCCATAAAGAACTTAACGTTCAGGAAAGCATGGACTTACATCATCAAAAACCAACAAAAATCCATGCTTCTTTTGAAGCTTAACCAGCTCAACCATGGGTGCAAAGTCTCCATCCATGCTGAACAAGCTGTTAAAAGAGAAGATAAACTTACTTGATCAGATCTTGATTTCCTATCTTTAAGATTTATATTAAATTCTTTCGTCAACTTAGCACAGCAATGAACATCGGAAAAAGAAGTTCAAGCAGTTAACACGGCGGGCTACTATCTGTCACCACCATTTTTCTCTTCATTTTGTAGTTTGTTCTGTTACTAAAAAAAAGTTACATGGTAATGTATACGAAATGACAGCTTGCTAAAATAAAAACAAAAAAAAGAGCACTAAGAAGAAAAAAAAAAGAAAAAAAACTTACGAGAGAGCATCCAGGTGAGACATGTCACACGATTAAACCATAAAAAATCTGATTCAATTCTTATCCTTATATCTTTGTGGATATGAAAAATAATTGCAAGATGGATATTTCAAAATCCATTTGCAGCACCAAAGGGAGTATATCCAAGAATTCTATTCTATGTTTATCTATTTTATTATGTTATAATTATATTTAAAATATTTTTTATTTTTATAAATTTGATACATTAGTAATTTGTATTACATAATTTTTAAAATATTCATATTTTAATATTATTTTTTGTATAATATAATGTTTTAATTAACTCTTTCATGTAAAGAAAAATGTCGTCACTTTCATCATTTAAGATTCTTTTTTCAACATTAAAAAATGAGTGAATCACGCAGCTTCAAGTTAGGGAGATAAAATAAAAAAGATAAGTTAGAAATTGAATCAAATTCAAGACATTAGAGGAAAATGAAGAGAAGTTACAAATTTGAAGAAGAGGCAAATAAATATAATAACCATCGAATTTTGCATAATAATAAAATTGAATTTTTACTTGAAAAATATATATATATATATATATATGGTTCAAATTCAAACTGTGCAATGCGGTGATCCGATAGATGCCATTGCCAATCGCAGGCTTGCACACTTATGATTGATATACAATCATTGCTTGGTGTCCAAAGAAATTTTTAGCAGTAGCTCTGATTTTAAATACTAAAAAAAAGGCTTCGGTCAATGCCTATTAACACTCTCATAATTATCAGAGATTTTGCTTTGTTTTGTTTCACTTAGGGTTGAGAGAATTTCTCGTAAGTAATGACTCTTTCTCATATATGTTTAAAATACATACAACCAACTCTTCTTTTATTACTAGACCTGATTGCCCTAATTTTGCTCACTCTTTTGTTCATATAATCAATCAATCAATCAGTCATTCGTATATAAATTTACTCTGCTTTTGTTGTGTTTTTAAAATATAATCTTCCAATTAACCTTAGCTTTAGTCTTCTGCCTACATAGCTAGTCACAGTTGTCACCTTAGCTTTGGACTTCTGCCTACATAACCAGTAGCAGTTGTTAGGAGCTCGGATTTTAACTTTGCAAACCGCGTGATCTTAGAGATTTACTTTCTTGTACGTTTAAATTTATTTTTAAAAATTTAAAAAAAATTAAAATTCTCTGAAAATAGAAAAACACAAAAAAAAATAAAGATAAATGTTTAAATATATTTCTAAAGTATTTGATGATTCAAATGAAGTTATAGAGACCTTTATTTTTAGTTAAATTCTTCATACATTAATGACTTAAATTAAATTTATTGGACGGTTAAGATTTATATTTATTTACAAAATTTAAAATTTTAGATAAATTTAAATTTTAATAACTTTATTTTTATCTAATTTTAAATAAATTGAAGTAGTTATTTAATTATATCTTCGAACTTTTAAAAATTGAATCTTTTAAAATTTTTTAAGAATTGAACTTATTTTGATGAGCTAAATTATTTCATTTAACTTATGTTTTTAGACCTGACCGAGACAATACTCTTACAAAGATATATTATTTTAAAGCCTAATTAAAACCCATCCTCCCACCTCTCAAAATCCCGACTTTTCTCCACCAAATCAGCCTCCTCCATCTATTGATTCACAATCCTAACACACTCCACATATAAGCTACCTTTCTCCATCCCTTGTTTTTTGATATTCAAACGTCTCCACTTCCAATTGACAAAATATTGTCTACCGACTGATGGTATGCTCTGCCTCACAGCCCAATTTTCATCCCTTTCGGTCACTTTTCTAATTTTTTTTCTTGGGAGATTACACAAGTGGCAAAGGCCCAAAATTCTGCCCAAATTGATATCAGCCGACAATCCCAAGTGCTTAATTTCAGCTATCTTTGCAAATCTAAAAACATACTCATACTGGTAAGATCCAGTCCCTCGTTCGTGCAGACAAGTATGTGACATAAAATGTCCATAAACATTCATCCTGTACATATAGTTATGCATAATGATATGTTTACGTTAATTTTTATTGATTGAATTTTAAAGCTGCATGAGATTCATGTTTTATAGAATTTTATGTTGGAATTATTTTTCTTTATTTTGTTAAAAAAAATATGACATGTGAAAATCCCACATAAGCAAATTTAATGATCTTAGTAAATGATGTGGGTTTAGGGTTTGAAATTTTCTTTTTGTTAGTTATTAATAAAAGCATTTTATTTGAAAGTTTCTTTAGGTTAACTGTTTCAAATTACCCTGATATTATGAACATTTCAGGGGTCTAAAAGTGTAAAAGAAATACTTTTGGAATTGATAAAAATCAGTATACAAAAGGCGCGCGAAATGAATTAATTACTTTTAAATTTAGTAATTAAGTTTGTAAAAGATGAATTATGAAAATGGGACAATGCCCGATAATTGTTTGATAGTAATTTAATTCCCAATTTTATTAAATAGTTTTTCTTTGTTGCTTGTCACATGCTTTGCAATATGAAATGAGTTAACACTTTAATCCACTTAACACAAATGTTTCTGGAAACAATTTGATAACTTAAATTAGCAAATTAAAGAGAAAAAAAGTTTTAAAAAAATAGGGAAGAAAGAGACCTTTAACCTTGCCTAATGGCTTGTATGCCTGAGAATGCGATGAAGCATGTGAAAAGCGCGTTGATTCTCCTGTCAATTATGATAATTTGTCCTTGTGTACTTGTTTATCTCGTGGTGTCCAATTAGTGAGAATTAAATAAGACGTCCTGGGCTTTGGTCAAACATTTTGTCTTAGTCTAGTATAAGTATTAATGCGTTTTATTTTATTTTTTTTACATTAGATTTTAAAACCTAGCATTCAAAGGATACTGGAATTCGTCTGTTAGTATCTATGAATTTGGGATCTGCCTTTGAGTCAATAATAATAATAATAATTGTTTGCTTCTAGTCCTAGTAGTATAAAAACTGAGAAATAAATTTTAATGGAGTCTAAGGCTTTTTGCTGCGTAACCTTTTATCTGGGATTTTTCAGTCTTATGTGGGTTAGATAGTCAGCCACACTTCTTTCACATGAATCTAATCTAAGCTCCAAATAAGTTATGCATTGGCAGAATTTGTCAAGTCATTGATGGACCAGCACATTGCCCATCATTCCTGCCTGCTGCCGCCTATTTGTTTGCGTATTTACAAAGCCAACCCTCATTTTTTTATGACCTTGTGCTCATTTAAAAGCATCTCAAATTGTTGTTCTTTAAAGAATAGCCAGGCTGTTTTCTTGACTTTCAAATTAACTTCAGTCAACTCTTATTTGGCATGGAATTCTACTTGACAACTGTGAGTTTCTCCTAATATTGGTTGACCTTAGTATACAAAAAAAACTAGTATATAATGCATACACATAAAATGAGGCTTTTTATAATTTACAACTGAGTTGTCTTGTCTCCCCCAGTATTTAATCATTTTTTTGTCTAGATTTTTAAGCGTCTATTTCTGTTGATTTGAATAATTGTAAATGGTTTTACTTTCCCTTTTCTTCGGCAGGCTGCTTCAGTTTTCCTTCTTGTAAATTAGAATATAGTGTAATATTGGAATCGATTTTCTTCCGGCCCCTTTTGACTTTTCTGCAGGTCTCTTTCTTTTCTTATTTCCTTCAGGAAAGTAACTACACAGGTTTTTTTTTTTTTTTTCTAGAGTTATCTGATGTAGGGATTGGTCTTACAAAGAACATTTGACAAGGACTACTAAGATTTCACCAAGAGAATGAGTTTTGATTTCCTGTTAGCCTATGGCCTTTGCCTAGGTATATAATTCTCTTATATACATAATAAATATTTTGGGTATAAATGATTTGTACTTTGGACTTGAGCTTTTATCAAGGGTTCAAATTGGCTACACCAATCTTAGGTTGTTTCTTGGGAGTATGAACCAGAGTCCTAGTGTTGAATATTATAGACACATATGCCATGTGCATTGAATGCTCATATATTCTCTAGGAAACCAGCTACATAAGAACTCAACCCAACTTAGCAAACTATCCCATTTTCATATGTAAAGACAAGATAATGCCTGAACCCAAGACTTGCGTAGAGCTTCCTATATTTGACGTCTCCCAGCCCTTGAGTCCATCCTCCCTCTCCTCCCTCTCTCTAGCCTGCAGTCAATGGGGCTTCTTCCGTATCATCAATCATGGAGTCCCCCAACATCTTTTCAGGAACCTGCAGTCCCTCTCAAATCATATCTTTAGTCTCCCGAATGAGTCCAAACTCAAGGTCGGTCCAAGTTCGTCCCTAAAAACCTACATCCCTCATTTCATTGCTTCCCCTTTCTATGAGAGTCTTCTAGTGCCTGGACCCGACTTCTTTGCTTCCGCACAAAGTTCAGTGGATGTTCTTTTCGACCAGCAAAATTCGGAGTTCAGGTAAAAACTACTTGAATTCTGCTGTAATAGTATTTCTAGTTACCATGCATGTGCTTTTCATTTATCAATGAGCCAAGAGTTATAAATGACACAGAATAGTATTCACTAGTTATTTTATTTTAATTTATATATGTTTTTTGGCTTGTTCTTTTGGTAGTGAGATATTGAATGAATATGGGAACATGATGACCAAGCTATCTACGGAGATAGTAAAAGCAGTACTGAAAAGCTTGGGAGAAGATTTGGAGAAGAAATTTGTGGAATCTGAATTTAGAAACTGTCATGGTTATTTGAGAATAAGCAACTACACTCCTCCAAATATCATGAAAAAAGAAGAAGTTGAAGGGCTAAGCATGCACACAGACATGAGCTGTGTAACAATTGTTTATCAAGATGAAAATGGGGGACTTCAAGTAAGATCAAAGGAAGGGAAGTGGATGGACATAAACCCTTGTGAAGACACACTTGTTGTTAACATTGGGGACCTATTGCATGCATGGAGCAATGGGAAGCTAAGGTCATCAGAGCATAGAGTTGTTTTAAAGACAAATGTTAATCGGTTTTCTTTAGCTTTCTTTTGGTGCTTTGAAGATGAAAAAGTGATATTTGCTCCTAACGAAGTTGTTGGAGAGAAGAATTTGCGGATCTATAAGCCATTTGTTTGTTCAGATTATTTGAAATTCAGACTAATCAACGAAAAGGGGAAGTTTGAGAGGGTTGGATTTACTGTGAAAGACTTTGCAGGAAACTGAGACAGTTTGTAAAAATTAGTCACATTAAAGATGTGAATGCTTCATTGAAAGGCAATGACAGTTGAGAATAAATAATTATTTGAAATTTAATTTACATGAGATGTTGCTTGAGATTGGATTAATGGAAATACCTATCTGCAGTTTCTTTTTCTTTCAAAAAGACGTTGGGTTTGTTTATGTCAGACTGAACATGGTGGCTAATTTGTTGAATTTTTAGGAAGAAACCTTCTTATTCAAGTATCTTGCGATGCACCATCACACATTAACATGTGTCTGTAGTAATTATATAGAAGTGATGGAAATGGCTAATTAACCTGTAAATATAGTTTGACGAATTATAATGAACCACTTAAATTGTGGTCATTTTATATTTATTGCAGTTGCAGTATAATAAATGTTATTATGATTAATTATCACAATGAATATGAATAACAAAAGAAAATAAAACTACACAATAATAATTATAACATCATGTTATGATTATTATTTAAATGAAACCGTTTTATTAAGCAACCCAGCCAATGGATTGGGAATGAAAATAGACCAAAAAATAATTTGGCACAATCTCTTTTCTTTTATTGGTTGTCCTTTCTTATCTCCAAAAGCAATAATCAAATGAATTTCCTTTCCTAATAATGCAGAGGCATAATGCAGACTCAAAGGCTAAGCTTCCAAGTCGTCAATCATCAAGTTGTTATTAGTTATCTACAAAAAGTGATATAAGTCAACAACTAGAAAAACTGACGCAGAATCCTACATTAACATCAGTATTTTGCTCATAAAAAGAAAAGAAAAAAAAAAAGAAAGCAAAAAGAAGAGAGAAACGAACTGAGTATATAGCAATGATTTTTCCAGTCAATCATTCATCCATGGCCGAAGAATCAGATGTTAAATAATGCAGATCAGGACATGGACAGCTACCTAAATGGTGCACGTTTGGAGGGTATTAAAGACCACAGAGTCAAATTACACCTCAATTTTCCTGTCAGCTAGCCATCAGAACAACTGTGGCATTATTTATCCAACGTATCAAATGCATGTTAGCATAGTTTGACAAACTGCTCCCAATGTTAGATTTTAAGGCAGTAATTCTGTCCACTGAAAACCAAAATCTTAAATCATTCTAGGTTGGTTCATGGTTGATTGATCTTGATTGGCTTCAAATATACATAGGGCTTAATGGCCTTCACAAATCAGATCCGGAGCATGTTCATCTATTCTTGTAAAAGCCTACTCAATGACGCTGACAGGGTACCATGCTAAACTTATCGTATATGTGCTTTGCTGTAACTCTTGAAAGGCACTTTTCTTTTTGCACAACATTTGGCAGAATTTAGAGAAAAAAAAAAAAAAAAGCTAAATAGCTTTGCAGGGAATTTAGAGTTTCCATCTCTTCCATGTAATGACCATAAAATTTCCATGTTCCGAAGATAACTACTCACCATGCATGATAATGAACACCAATATCTTAATAATAGTAAACTAAAATAAAACTCATTTGAAGCATTACATAAAGCTTAAAGAAAGATGTCCTAATATCCTTTATCTAACAACATATTAAGCTAAACTAAACAGTCAGAAGATGCAACCCGTCATGTTGTCAAATTTATATTCAACTACTTCGAGCTCGAGTCACAACCACAATCAACACGACCAAAATAGATAGCAAGAATGATATTCTCAGCCTTTCCTCAAATGGGTCTGGGGTTCCTGCTGTTTTTGTCTCATTATCAGGAGGCACCTTAAACAACTCATTGATGAGCTTTATTATTTTCTCAAAAAAATCCATGACCTTCGCCTTAGTGTTGTCAAAAATCCACTTCACAGTATTCGTTGTCTTGTTCGATTCATCAAAATTCTCACCTGAACTCTCATCAAAACTCAGTGGATTACTGTCTTCAGCTGCATAATCAGGATAATTTCATTTAATATTTGTAACATGATGGTATTAAATTTCATTGTAAGTTTTTCTGGAAGATTTTAATATCATTCATCAACATAGAGGAAAAAAGGCATGCTGGAAAACGGAGCTAAAGTTTCCTATTTTGCAACTCCCCCGCAACTTTGACCGCTTGGGAGACAGAAGAATCTTTATCCACCATCAAAAAGGTGGATCTATATACGATTATACCTGCAATTTCAATGCAAGGAAACTTTATCCTCGAAATCTCTCTGTCTCTCCCACATGCACACATGCATACACCACAAAACGAAAAGCCAAATGTGCTAAATACTGAAGCATTCGGTTTAGGAGTGCCCCATATACAGTAAATAATAAAAAATATAAGGAGGAAAAAGATAGCAACGAAGCTACTGGTGCTGGACTTGGTGCAGTATGCACTTAGTATGTACCCTTAAGTAATTGTTAAAAGAATTAGTCTTGGTCCATAGCATTTGGTTGCTTTGCAAATCGTTGCTATTTCTGTCGTACATCAGCATATCAGATATTCGAAAATGGAAAAAGATTTCCATTTATCGTCTAAACAAAACAATAGTATCGGCAGTCTCATGGGAAGTTAGATAATTGGATTCAGAAAGTATCAGTAAATATGATTGTCAAATTAAAACACCACGGGTTTGGTAATTGATCAATGAAAGATGCACTAATTCTTTCCAACATTAATCAGTCTAGATGTATCAACATGAGGTTAATATGCACTGACTAGATAAGTTCAATTAACTACATTCATGAATTCCAACTTACCTTCGTAGTATAACTCTCTCAGCTCCCTCACCACCTCATTCTTCAAAACAGCATTCCAAACAGCTTCATCAGAAGATAATGAAAATACCATTTTCTGCCAAGAAAGTTACTTCACTGTTATATGTGCAATAATTTAACCAAAAAAAAAAAAAGGGCAAGCTCGGTAAAGTCAAATGTTTTATTCTTACTGCTTAAGAATCTTATGCTGTCTACCTGGAAAAGCAAAAATCTACCTACTAAATATTTAAGATGACTCTATTCAAAATTGATATAATACTCATATTGCAGCAGTATCTACTGATCTGCACATGCAAAATGTAGCAGTACTGCACTATCCTCTAGGAAAATCCATAAAATTCTTATAGACACTAGCCATGCACGGGAAGCAAAGAGCTGGCAAAAGAAGAGACCTGAACAGTTGGCTCCGTCTGCAATAAATGGAAAGCATCGTAAACGTTGTTTGTTACATAAGGTTGCAATGCTCTCGTGTCATAGAGATGCAGAGAAGGCTCCATCCAATCTAACTCAGACCCAGCAGAACGAACCCGATGCATTGAGCCAGCTGGGCTTGGATAAGCTATTTCCTTACCAGCATTATAAGAGAATTTATCCCTGATAGGGTGGGGACACGAGCTTTCACCAAAAACCCTACAGTTACAAAAGAAATTAAACAACGGCTGCCAAAGTCGAGTTTGTAGGTGTTAACTTGCTCAGCCGGTGTAAAATGTGCCTAGTTGATCACCTTTTTTTACCGGCCGGGAGATGGTGAGTGAAGTTGAGGATGAAATATCAAGTATATAGGATTACAAAAATTCAAAGAAAAAGTGAAGATCTTAGCAGCAAAGGAATGTCCTGAACAGGCTTTAACAGTCAACACGAAGTTCCAAATTATCAACTAAAATTTTACTCAAACAAGATTTAATGTAAGACGTTGAAGACCCAATTAGCGCTGTTGACATTGTTCTACTTGGTTTTACCTTTTTAGAAATACTTCTAGATTGAGATCCCATAAATTGTGACGAAAGGCAGTGGTCAAACATTAATTGTAAATTACAACTATTCTATCAGGTTGTTCTGATTCTGAACTACAGTTAAGGTTAAATACTCATTCAACTATGACTTGCATACCTAAACTTTGTTCTTCGTTTTTCCACGTTATTTGGCTTTTCTTCTCAGATTTGAAGTCTTATTTTCCTTTTCAGTTCAAGTACATGTAGATCAAAGCATAAAGTACATACATTCTTGTTGTGAAGTTTTCAGAGTTTTCAGCTTTTCCCTATCTTTTTCCGCTTCTGACCATTTAAAAGGGTCAAGTAATCTTAAACTTCATTTCGCAATTTCCATCTCATCTTCTTAGAGATCAATTTTGCTGTTACTATTTACTAATAATTACAACTGACTGCTAAAGTACATTACGATAGCAAGTAAATTAATTTAAAAGTTACTATGACTTGACTTAATTATTTTATATAATTATTCTTTAAAGAAATTAATAATTTGAGAATTCAAGTTCTAACTTTTGCACCTCCGTCTATTTTCAAATTGTAGCTTTTTTTTTCCTTCAAAAAAATTACTTAAGAAACCATTGTTTTTTGAGAAATATTAATTAACCTCTTCAGCCTGAAGCCATAGTCAACATCATCCACATGTTAAGATGCTTCACTAATCAATAGCTAGCCAACGCCTAAATGCATAGACAACCAACATCAACAACTTCGTTGATTACGCAATGTTTCAAAAGCAAATATTTTCCTAAATAAGATTATTTGGTTTTCAAATCATTCCTTTCTTAGATCAGTTAAATTGTTTTTTTCTTTATTTAGTTTTCCAATCATTCTTTTTTTTTAATATTTTGTAGATAAAACATGTATGTTTCAAATTATTATTGTGCTTGCAAACTTGCGCAAATTTCTCTTAATTGACTGTGTATGCTACCGACTCCCCATCTCCATCGCCATCACTGTCAAATATCAGTCAAGCTGATTATTAAACTATTGCTTGTGAGATTAAACTCCACTTCATAATTGGCTTCCGCACAACATCTTTTTTAAACTGAGGCCAAGGTCATATTTATATACTAAAGTATCAGTCATTATTACCATGACCCTCACAGCAATAGCGCCAACACGATAATGCTCACACTGGAAACAAAGAAGAATGCTGAAAGTATTGGTAGAAATCGTATATTTTAGACCAAGGAAAAAAATATGCAGTACAAACAGTAGTGCTAACAGAACAAGTTTTTGTAGTGCAAATCAAAACAAAAATGGCAGTAGCAATTCAAGAAAAGATCAATAGTTTCATCATTCCAATATGTACTGCAGTGAGTAAAGCAAATATTATTTTTCAATTCAATTTGCAGTAATGAAATAAAGACAAAAAACTTGATTATTATTATTATTATTATTATTATTATTAATTAACAAACAAACAAAAAAAAATATCAACCCTTTAGTTTCCCAATCCACAAATTAAGCCCAAAAATAAATTAAAGAAATAAAAACACTACTAAAAAGTCTGAAAGAAAAAAAAAGAAGCTGACCTTTGAAGAGCGGCGACAGCATTTTGGACTTCACCAACAGAAGGAACAGGTCCTAAAACAAAATCATTCAAAGCCCCATGTGGTTGCTCATCGTCTTCATCCCCATCCACAAACACCCACTCAAACTCATCAAAACGAGGAGCAGCAAAGGAAGCAGGTGAGGCAGCAAAGGCAGGCCAGTTACTTGGCAACCCAGAATTGGCACTGATAGGCATACCACTGTTACTAGAAGCGAAAGAAGAACTCCCAGAACCAGAAGAAATAGAAAGAAAACCATTACTATTATTGTTACTATTATGCCTCTGGGAAGCAGAAGTTGAAGATGGAAGTGGTTCTTGGAAAGTTGTAACTGCTGCTTTTCCAACTGCTCTCAACATGTTGGCTCTTCGTGCCCCGCCTCCCACGCCTTTGCCTCCACCAAACATCATAACATATATATTATAGTTTTTTCCGAGGTTGTACCGTCAGTCGTTATCCTTTTCTATGTTGTACTTTAATAATAGTAAATACAAAGTAATAAAATCTAGTGATATAGATTTTTCGTTCTTGGGGTTCTTCCTGTCTTCTTATCTACCTGATGTTTTCCTTTTTGGATGATGATTACGGGGGAGTTTTTTCCTCGGAGTTTGAAGTTTGGATAGGGTAGGATAGGATAGCAAAGTGCTATTTCTTCATATTTTTTCCATGAAGGACCCTCAATTAGTCAATTTTACCACTTTTTGTTTTCACACTAATAATGTCCTGTGACTTTGCCATATTTTTTATTTATTTTCACTCCTTGGTTATCTATTTAGTTATTTTATTGGATGGTAAATATGGCAGCTAAAGTCTAAATTAAATTTAAATTTAAACAAAACATATTAATCGATATCGACTTTCAACTGGATTTTGTGGCCCATTAGTCCTGTTTTTATAATAATAAATCTATGAGTGCCACTGTTTTCTCCTCCTGGACCCCATTTCAAATCCAATCTTGGTCAGTTATAGGGTCGACCAAAGAGCCCACTTGGACCGGCCCAGAAAAGGTGCAAAATTGTCAAATTTAAATTACCCGATGCCCTTTAAAGCCCTCCGAGTGCATCATATTCATTTGTATAATATGTCAAGTTTCGCAGCCGTTAGCCGGAACTAGTGACCACAGGAGTTGTGCCTGCAAAACAGACGACTTCTTGGAAATAATTAAAAAGGATTCAACTCTCAGTTGTCTTAAATAATAGTTAAAAGAAATGTACGAAAGAATTCTGTCAATGCGTGGTTGGTGTCCTATTAATATGGTGGGTAACAATTGTTTACATTTTAATATCTTAAAATTTTAATTTTTTATAATATAAGTAAATATAATTATTTAATAAATATTTATTTATCAAATAACAAATTAAAATTACATTTATAATAGATAAAAAATTTTAATAACACACTACTCAAAATATCTGATAAAGATTAAAAATATCATATTTTTTTATAAATTTCAAGTAATTCGATTAATTTAACTTAACCGAACCAAATTAATTGGTGATTGAATTTTTTTTTAAATGCTTTAACCAATAATCAAATCAAAATATTTTAATTAACCGAATCAAATTTTATTTTAGATGCGGTTTAAACCGAATAATCCTTACGCTCAACGATCTGGGGCGGCTACCATTTATAAATAGCAAATATGATATAACATATATCATCAAATCTCGTAGTCCCAAAGATCCTGAAGAGTCTTGTATGGGCTTGAGGTGTCATTGACAAAAAGCTCTCCTCTCATGATCTTCCTCTCCTCCAACTTGTCAATCTCAACCATATCTTCATCATCCAATTTCAGGTTGAAGGATGTGATGTTCTCCCTCATTCTATCCCCGTTGAAACTCTTCACTATCACGCTTGCTCCCTTCGATAATCCCCACTTCAGTGCAACCTTCAATTCATTTCATTTCATGTGCATTAATTATAATTCCAATTGCAACTTGGAGTAAAGTAATAATAAGAGAATATTATCAATTAATTACCTCAGCTGGAGTTGCTTTATGTTTCAGAGCAATGGATTTGATGAGTGGGTTGTCAACTACAGCCGTGGATCCCCATGCATTCCCAGGTCCTCCCAGTGGTGAATAAGCCTCATATGGATGTTGTGTTCCCCGCAGATCTCTCGAAGCTTCCTTCGCTTCCACATTGGATGCATTTCCACCTTTACCCACCCAATCCACCATCATCAAACATTTTATTAGTACTACCATCACCAATTTAATCATCATCATCATTTATCATGCCTATTTACTTGATATAAAATCTTAAACTACAATTGAGTCGGTGAAAGGTCAACTGGCTAAGGCTTGATTTAGGTAGGAAATTAAGATGTCTAATCAACATGTTACTAATTTCTTCTTTTTTATTGGCCACTTTGAGTTTACTAATTTTATCATATAGATTTAAGGTCTCTGGACGCACGCTTAATTTCTCATCTCCTCATATTTGCATGCCAACCGAGAACATACATAACTCAGGGCAATTTAACTCAGGCAGATGGCTTTTCTTTTTTGTTCACATGCATGTATAAAAAAACGATTGAAGGACACTACTAGCCGTTCTTTTCGGCTTTGGCCCATCAGCCAAAGACCAAATTGCACTGTTATCCTTGTGAATTATTATTTTGTTTTCACAGATAAGATAAAATAATACACCTGATAAAATAATACACCTGATTAACAGCGGGAGGCACAGAAGCAAACTCTAGCAAATTTGCAACCTTCTTGCACGAGAAATTGCTTACACCAATGCACCTACACACCCCCCTTTTGGGCAGTGGTTAGTTCGATATCGTTTATAGTTTAATTACCGTAGAGTCTCTTTGAGTGCGGAAACAGGATCATGGTGATCACCGCTCCATAGCTTAGATGTCACAAAAACATCTTCCTTTCGGATGCTTTGATTCTCGATTGCCATTCTCAAATCATTTCTAACGGCTGGCTCAGAACCGTATATCTTGGCAGTATCAAAATGCCTGTATCCTATCTGCAACCAAATATGAATTATCCCATGAGCATTATTTCTCATGCTGCAGGATAAAGCAAACAAAACATAAAAATGAAAATGAAAAAAAAAAAAAGATACTTCTCTTACGCACATGCAATATCTAAATTCATATACGCACACATATATACATAGAAACATTAAAACTTGTTAGGTAAGTGGATAAAAACATTAACATGTAGGGTGAAGAGGGCTTGTCCTTGTCAATTGTAATCAGTCTGGGCCAAGAAGTATGTGCTCCATCAGCCGGAATTCAATAACTTCACTATGTTTCAATGAATATACTGAAGAAAGGGCCTTTGGCATCATACTCCATAATTCCACTGCCAAACCTTTTTGTAATTACTAGCTAAGTTAAACAGCAAGGCTTAGAATCATCATTATATATACAAAGTGGCCGAAGGAATGGAAAGAGTAGATGAACTCTGGTGCAAAATAATGTGAAAAAAACCTTGATTTATTTTTTCTTTGTGTTTTTTGATGAAAGAGATGGAAAGACGGGAAAAAAATCCCATAGATCAGACAAGGGAAGTGTGTACGGAACTGTACGTGCGTACCTTAAGGGCCATATGGATGGCTTGCTCTGTTGTGTCCCTATTATTGATGGAAGAATAAGTACCGAATCCCATCGCTGGAATTGTTATCCCGTTATTTAAACGCACTTTGCTCCTCATTTTATTAATTATTATTCTTCCTAATCTCTCTCTCTCTCTCTCTCTCTCTCTCTCTTCCGCAATACACAAATAGAAGTACGAGCTCAGCAGTGCCTCTCCAATATGTAATGCCATCCATATATAGAGACAGTGTAGGGAAAAGTCAACTTTAATTACTGGAAATTAAAGAAATGGTTTAATTTCCAGGATGATTTCATCACATGGGATGTACTAAGAACGAAAATACAATGAATCCTTTGCGAGCTGAGTTGGTGAAACTGAAAGATATGTATAGTTTTGCCGGGGGGGGGGGGGAGGGGGACGTTTAAATAATTGAGGATTTTTCATATCATATCAAAGCATCGGATGGGATGGGATGGGATCTTCCGTGTCTCTTGGGATTTTATCAGATGCTTCAATTAATTTGTTGATTATACGATGAGAGTATCTTAATTTTAATTAAATTTTGTTTTACATATACATATATATATATATATGTAGTTTGAGAAATGGCAATGAACCGCCCATGTAATGTTTAATGCTAAGAGATGTTTCAACGAGAGAATTACAACTATTTTGTTGATCATCATGCAGATAAAGAGCTTTATATTATAAGTTGAGAAGAATGAGCGTGTGTTGCAGGTAGTGTAAAAATTGGAACGTGGAATGGTATAATTAATAATTATTAGTTTATTACGGGTGCGACATAAAGTTTTTTATGAGCTTTTTTGGGTAGATAGTAAACATAGGGTTATAGATGGATAGACCGACATTATCATCAATTATTTTTTAGTTAGTGAATAATATTTGAACAACTATATATTTACAAAAAATGCTCAGTTTTTTTTCTTGGGGATGTTTGGATTTTTCAATCTTGCTCCTTTTCTTGGTTGATGATGTTAGGCGGTTTTAATCTGCATGGGAAAGGAACGAGTAAGTGATGTGCGGTTCAACTACCACTCTATGTCTATACATTTTTTTTTTATAATTCATATAGGAAATAGATCAAATTCAATACGATTGAATCTAAAATAGTTTAAATTTAAAATATTTTATTTTGAATTATCTTAAATAATTGATTAATAATTAATTCAACTGAAATTAATTAACTTAAATATTATATTTGATTATCTTAAACTTGAAATAAGTCAAATTTAAAATGATTTGAATTTAATTAACTCGAATGTTATATCTGATTAACTCGAACAAAAAGAGATTTGAACTTGAATATTTTAAAATATGTGTGTTAGATTCCTTTTTAAAATTTAATTAGTTTTCCAAATTTGTTATTTTCCTTCATACGATGATCAAGTAGTGATTGAAACTTTACGTGCCAACTTTTGTATACTACTTTTAACTCTCCAACATTATTTCCATTCAATGTGATTACCCCGACATGCTATAAATGATAGTAGTCATTGGATGCAAAATTATATGATCTAAAATAAAAAGTGTATGCCTTTGAATCAAGTTGTCACTTAGCACAGTGTGGTAGAATTTTAAAAAAATTTTAATTTTACATATTATTGATTTATAATTTATACATTATTATTCAGATATAATTCTCTTAGCGAATTTGAAGTGTCCCATAAAATATAAAAAATTAAAATAACTATATGTTAAATAAAAAAATTTTAAAAAATTTATTTCATCTTACATTATACCTTTTAACTTTCATTTAGTTGCCAAGTTATTTAAAATTTAAATTAACAACTATATTTATATGAAAATAAAAAAACTTCCCGCTAAGTAACGCGAGCATGCATGCTAGTTAAATGTAAAAATTGAGTATTTCGATGACCTGGTAAGTAATCGGTCAAATATAAATAAAATGAAGAAGGATTTAAGTCGATGGAAATTATAAATCTAATGGGTTGACTAATGACGAGTGGTGAGCCTTGCATTTTTATTTATTTAGTTGACCAATTAGGAAGTCAGAGGAGGGAATTGGGAGGACATATATATATATATTGTCCTTAACATGAAAATTAAGTATAAAAATATAAAGCACATATAAAAATATAAATGTACTGATATGTGCTTGGACCGACCAAAAATAAAATCCAGTATATAAAACGATTGTCGTGGTATTCATTCATGCGGCCAGATCAGAACATCCTTCCATTCCCAAATATATATATATATAGATATATATCTATATATATGCATATATATATATATAGAACAGTTGAGAGTACATTTATTTTGTAAACAAGTAATTAATTAATACACTAAAATACAATGTGAAAAATTAGAATAAATAATACATACATACAATATGTATACATATACAAATGCCTTTTTGCAAATACTACAATAATTAAAGACAAGTGATTATTAATTTTATTAGAATTAATATAAATAATAAAGTGAATAAATGGATGAGGAGGTTTAAAGATCTGAAATTAGGATTTTGAATGTCCCAGCTGCCTACTGCCTGGCTATCACAAGGGTCATATAACACAAGATATGATGTCTGGCTAATTGCCTACTAATTCTAACACTACCGCCTAATAAATAAATAACTAAATAAATTAGAGGTCGATCGGTGTCCCTTAATATCTATATATAATGCAGTGCAGGAAGATTTTACAATTTTTACTTTCTTTCTTTGCTTCTATCATATTCTCATTGTCTATTCACGTTCCACTCTGCTTATACATACTATATATGTTTGATTTTTAACTAAACTTCAGTTAATTCTTCACAATCTCAATTACAATAAATAAAATTACATCATGCATGCCCTATATATATATATATATTATTTTTTGATCCACTCACTTCTTAACTTGGACTTAGTATATTTATCTTGCCAACTTTTCTTTTGGATACTCTCTGTTCATTTTGCTCTTAATTTAAGTCAAGCTTAAGAATAAAATTAACACTGTTATCAAAATTAAAATGCATATTTTATCTAATGGATTATGTTTTTTGTAGTTTTTTTAATTAATAATTAATAACAATTGAAATTTATGTCCTCGTTTTCAATTATTATGCCTTTTTTTATTGAAATTGGAATCAAATTCCAGTAGCACTAGCAGTGCTTCAAGCATGTTTTATATTTGATTTCACCCCAATATATTAATACTTTTTTGCATATTATGAAAAGAAATTGAGCATTATTTAACAGAATTTTAATCATTGTTGTGTGTGTATATATTCCAACAAATTACGTACTATATGTATGCACATATATATATATATATATATATTCCAACAACAGATTCTTTCACAATAAAAAACACGGAGAAAGTAAGGATCATATAGTGTTCCTCTTCCTGATACATTAATTTACATGGGGACATAAATAAGAGCATAAAAAACTTAAGAGGAGATGGAGGAATCACTAAACAGAAATTATGAACAGAGGATTAGCCATAAAATAAAAAGGATAATGATTTGCATAATCATGTTGCAAATGTGCTCGCTGTTTGATAAATGCAGTTTAATAGTTAAATATTACCTAGCAAAAAATATGTATATATAGTTAAAATATTTGGAGGCAGAGATAGAGAAATAATTTTAGCTGATCTGCTAGATAGAGCTCAAGAATAATTTGAAAAGTGGTTCAGGATTAATAAGACTCATGAGCTAGGAGACATGAGGAGAGGAGACAAGACAACAGATTAGAAAAACCAGAATGTTGCTATGATTTCCAAGGGTCTAATTTTTTTGGACCTAGTCTACAAGGAGAAGGAGAATGCTGACATTAACAATCAAGAGAAGCCAAGAGAAGCTGGAAGAGTAATAAAAGCTAGCTTCTTATAATAATTCTTTTCTTAGTTTAGTACTAGGAACCATTTAATTTTTATTTTAATTTGTTGGTTGGTAGTACCAGCAGCGGCAGCAGCAGCAGCGGAAGGAATGAATGAATGAATGCTTATACTGACTGCAGAAATTACACACACACACACATATATATATATATATAGGTATAGAATCAATCCCCTCCTGAACCCAACAGAAGTTGGGGGTCTGCACTTACACTGCACTGCACCACAAGAGTAATGCTTTTTTGCTGCTCCGGGTTGTAATCATCAACATCAACTTGCTCCTAACCCCTATTTTTTTCACGTATATTTGGCATCTCCTCACCAACAGAGGGTTTATTATTAGACATTGGCTTAGAATTCTCAATCGAAGATAATACTAATAGTTATCCGCCTTTTACTTCTTCGAAATGCTTAATGAGATGTTTTTATTAATCTCGAACTCGAGTAAAATTATTTGAACTTCATTGATTTAAAATAATTTAAATATAAAACGAATACTAATAATAGAATCAGTCTTCGAGAAATTAAGTAGAATCATGGGTTTTGTTATACATATATATATATATACACACACACAATAAAAGTTTATATATTTTGTATATAATCTTTCAGAATTTTAGCTTGTTATTGTATTAAAATGTATTTATTATTATTATTAATTAAAAAACCACCAAAAACAAAAACCGAACACAAGCGTGAATATCTCATAATACATAATACTATTTGGTATTGAGTTAATGGGGAATTGGCAAATTACAACATTTGGTAATATATATATATGGTTACATTAATCCTCATCTGATTAATGTTGTATGTATCCAAATTCGGCGAGGTTATCTTAATTCTTATTGGCATATTTGTTAATGAATATTTTATAAGTTGGAAGACAATAATTGATTAATTACTTAAGTTCATCACCTACAATCGCAATTAATTTGATGATATTAATTCTTAATCCATGTGTAACGTAGATAGATTGTTTCCTTGAGATTGTAGATAACGCTGCCTGTGGTTGCCTTGCGAGTTGCCAGTTGCCGCTGGACTCGGACTAATTTTGCCTCTCAGAATTTGAGTAATGAATGGATTGCAATATCTAGCAATAGCAATAGCAATAACATTGCATTTGCCTAACTTCTAACTAGCTAGCTATCTAGCTAGTAGAAAAGGACGATGGTGGGAGCCATAACGACGCATTGGTCTAGTGGAACGTTATGTCAGCTTCCATTGCTGACATTTGCTCCCTAGCTAGCTCGTACATTCACAAAAAATCAGAAACCATGACCACAATAACTCACTACCCACTAGAAATACAATAGTCAAACAATTTGAAATTTTGGCAAATTCATATAATCCAAGGGCAGCCGTTTACTACCAATAACAGCTTAATTATTTTAGGTCTACATATATTGGGGAAATGTAGAAGGTCATCTAGCTGCCCTTTTTCTTTTTTCCATGAATTCATACATATTCACGGACGGTAACCGTGCCCCCAAGGTGAATCCGAATGGTGGGGACCTTGAGGTAAGGCGGCGGTCACGCAACTCTTTGTCTCCCATCTGTAAGATCAGCAGCAAGAATTATTAAAAAGGAAAAATGTCAATAACATACAACTCCGTATATCTGCTGACTAATTTGAATTTGAATTCCCCACCAGAATGAACAAGTAAAATATATCTCTTATTTTCATCAAAAATATGTATGTAGTTGGGAAAGGGAAAAGCATGCAGTGAAGGACCACTACTACTATATGTATAAGTGGTCAGTCTGTCACTGGGAAAGGAAAACTTGTTCATGCATATATACATACATATATATATATGCACCTATCATAATTAAACATTTAATCCAAGCCGCGGCTACAGCCTAAAGCTAGCTATTAATAAAATTCTATTAATTCTGGGCCAAGCCAAGAAATGAACAACTAAACAATAATTATTAGAAGCTTGCTAGGTAGACAGGTTAATTTGGGTAGCATGCTTTGCTCGCATGTCTTGACAGTCCTTTCCAGGTTCCTCGACGCTGTGGCTGAGCCTAGAAGAAGGGGAAGGAGAATATTAACAACCAGTAGAACCTGGAACAGGAAGCGTAATAAAAGCTTCTTATTGTTAGCCTTAGGGCCCTTTTTCTTGGTACTGCAGGAATGAATGAACTCAGTATTACGTACATACATACACACACACACACACACATATATATATAGGCCTATAGGATACCTCTAATACCGAACCACCCACCCAATGCCAAGTTACCCACCCATCGGGTTTTCCCTCATTTTCCCTTTCAAAGTTAGGGGGCCTGCACGAGAAGAGAAGACTCAAAGCAAAATGTTATTTTTTAGGTGAGTTTGCAAATTGCAATGCTTTTGCTGGTCTAAGTTATCATCATGAACATCATCTTTCTTCACAGTCCCTACTCCAGTTTTTTCTTTTTGTTTCTAGCATATTAATTTGGCATCTACTCCTCAACAGAGAGCTTATGATTAGTTTAGAATCCTCAATTTCAAAAAATAGTATGACAATGGTTATTAGCCTTTTACTTCTTCGAAATTCTCAATGAGATGTTTTGATTAATCTTAAACTCGACTAAAATTCTTTAAACTTCGTTCATTGATAATTTTATTATTTCTAAATCTTTTTTAAAAAATTGTCATAAAATAAAAAATTAATATCATATATAATTAATATAAATTTTTTTTAAAAAAAAATTATAAATGTAACAACCCAAAAAAAAAAAAAAACTAAGACCGCTGAAACTCACCGGCCAATGGTTTTAGAGATAGACAATTTAAACTTTTGACAATTACCTAAATTCATATTTATAATTCAAGTTTAGCTTTTGACTAGTGGCCTTCCAAGTCGCAAAGGTTTGGTTAGCTTCCATAGCATCTCTAGAAGTTAATGTGGAAATGGGATCCCATCGAAGCTTCCAAAATCTTTTAAAAGCCTAGCTTGAAATATCGACGAAAATGAACACTTCAACGAGAAACCAGAGCCTCACAGCATAGCTATGCGTAATATGCCAACAACTCATGCAATTGATGCAACCAAGGCGTGTTTTGGTGGAGAAGAATCTAATGAAACATATGCTACATTTGCATTGAAGTTTAATCTTAAATCTAAATTCCAGAAGGGCCTATTTAGGACATTTTTTTTTTATCTTTCAAGATTTATTTTCATGTGAATAAAATCATTTTTACCCAATATTTTTTTTGTCTGTTTCAATAATACATAATATACGTTCAAACATGAAAGAGGAAAATACACGTTCAAACAAAAATTTGCGGTCACTAATAATATAGGAAGGAAAACAGAGTCTCGATAGGAAAAAACTACAAGCAGAAAAAATGGATGTGCGTAATATTAAAAAAAATCATGCTATACATTAATGTCTTATATAAAATGTGTAATATAATTTAGAATTTCAAATTTTCAATCATTCAAGGACATATTTTCAAATATCATTTCAATTCAAGCGAAAATTGAATTCTAAAACTTCTCATTTTCTTTCAAAAGAAAGATTGATCAATTTAAGGCATACACAAGTTTTGCATGGACACAATTTATATTAATGCTATGCACGAAATTTGGGTACATATAGACGCAGATTTGTCCCCCCCCCCCTTTTTTTTTGCATTACAAACAAAATCCAATAGCCAAGCATCTACCTTTTAAGAAACAAACAAATCTCAAACATCAGATTGAGCTAACATTCTTGAATTGGATAATTGACAAACTCGTTCTCATGCTTAAGAGTACTTGCTTATATGCTCTTGAAAACTGTTGATGCCTTGAATCGATCAACTTTTGTCTATGAAAAACAAAGGAAAATAAAAATTTTATGGACAAAATTGTTTTGTTGTAACTTATACGTACTTAAATTTTATATCTCGTAAATGGATTGTATTAAGTTGGAGATATTGAAATTTTGAGCTGGAATGTATTGTCAAGTGTCAACTAGTTCTATTTAAATGTGAGTTTTTAAAATTGCTTTCAAAATTTTTACGTACTTCTTGAATAAATTTAGAGGGGCCTTTTTACAATACACAAATTTTAACTTAAAATTTTATCATATCAGAATGTAAGTTCGTTTTAAATTGATAATTAATTTGAAATGATAAATGTTTTTTTTTCGAATGATAAAAATACTTAAACACTCTTGTTAACGTCCCAAACCAAAGCATAGATATAAATATTTAGTATTTGAATATAAATGCAAGTCCAATTGGAATTTCAAAAAAAAAAAATATTTTTCTTGGACTCGTAATTTTTGACAAGTTGGCTTTGATAGAGAGAACCGAAATGAGAGGGGGAACGTTGGTGCCTTGTGAAGAAGGACTAAAAATCTTTAGATCTTGTGTTTGCTCTTCTTTCTCCACACTTTTTACTTGCTTATATATTTGTCATATACAATATCTTGCATAATTTCTCAAATTCTTATATTTGCTTTAAATTCCCTTAAATTTTTATGAAACTAATTCACAACTTTGAACTAACACTGCTAACTAGTAATTCAAAAACCAATATTTGTTTACGGTGTAAATGAACTTATCTACTTGTTAGACTTGAATTAAAGAGTACTTTAAAGTCAAACCCAAATGGCTTGCCGGCCAATTTAACCTATCTCCTAAATGAATTGTGTTAATTGGAGATTAAAATATTGAAAATTTGAGCAGTAATGTACTGTCAGCTAGCCTTGTTTAATTAAGGGAGAGTTTTTAGAATTGTTTTCGAATTTTTTTGATTCACTTTTTGAATAAATTTAGTGGGGCTTTTTTTATTATGAAAAGTAAATTTTGCCATCTCAAAATGAAAGAGATTTTTAGTCTTAAATTAATCATTGACTTGAAATGATAAAACTTTAAGTATGTTTTTTCTAATTAAAAAAAGAATACTTAGACTTTTGTTTACTTCCGAAACCAACTCATGATATATCGATCAATTATTCGAATTTAAATACGAATTCATTTGCCTTTTTAAAAAAAAAAACATAATTTCTTCGCTCATATAGTTTTCAACAATTGATTTTAGAAAAAGAAAATTGATATTGTATAAATTATATGTTTACTCTCCTTTCTCTACGATTTTTACTTGTTTATCTATTTGTTATATTGTCTCTCTTGCTTAATTTCAAATTCTCATATTTTCTTTAAATTCCCTTAAAATTTGTGTGAAACCAATTTACTTTCCTATTGGTTTAATTCACTCCTTTGAGCTAACACTACTAAGTACTAATTCCAAAATTAATATTTGTTTAAGGGTGTAAATGAACTTATATGCTTGTTATCCATTTGAAATCGGCTTCGCTATTATCGAGTCAAACTTGAACTAAAGAGTATTTTAATGTCTAGGTCTAATAACTTAGGAGTCTATTCAAACTTTCTATTTTTTATATTTATAATATATAAATATTATATATAATTAATTTTTAATTCCTTTATCTCAAATTAATGCTTAAAACGATGTTCCTAGGCTAATGTGCGTATAAGAACAACTCTAACATACAAAATGAAGTTCGAATGCTCTTGTTTTTTTTTTTTTATAATGAAATTCGAATCTTGATCATTATACTATAATGTAATGGATGCATATACTTAAATATTCTCTACCAAAGAGGCAAAAGATAAAAATTCCATTTCAATCAAGCTCAAATTAAGTGATAGTTCAATTTGACTGCAAAGGTTCAGAGTCATACTGCCCATAAAAGCTAAAAGGGTACTCAAATTGGAGCAATGCTTTGGTATTTTTAATGTTGAAAGAAATGAAGCTAAGCTAGACTCAATCTGCATTGCGGGTTCCATATTCAAATTTTAGTGCCCTTGGAGGCAAAGATTGTTTGCACAAATTTAAAGATGACCAAGAATGTAAAAGAATCCTTAGATCAAACTACGCTGAAACTTTTGAACGATTTCATAATGCTTGAGGGAGTTGAGTTGGGGAAGCCACATGAGGTGAAGTATCCTCCAATCCGTTCATGATGAAATCAAAGATAAAACCAGAATAAAATGTTGATTTTTCATTCTCAACCGAAAACATTAGGCATTATTAATATTCACCCTAAGCAATGTAGGAGTAGGAGGTTTAACAACCGGACGAACCTCCGTCTTGAAGAGAAGAAAACAGAACTTGTCCACAGAGAAATACAAGAATCCTCCACTCGAGTGCGTCACAAAGGACCCAAAACTCTTCCCCACAATGCAATGCCATGCCGGTCCATATAATGTATCAAATTCCTGCATCATTTTTTTTTTTTTTGGGTTTCAAGCCTCAAAGTTAAACATTGAAAAAAAAAAAAGGGAAAAAGAAGAAGAAAGGCGGCAAAATATTTGGCACGTACCTTCTTAAGGCACATTGCGAGCTGCGTAGGATTGGGTCTTTTATTTTTATCCGGGTTGGAGTCGAGAAGAGCTCTGGCTCGCCGGATAGCTCGCTCTTGCATTCTGGGAGGCATGTCAGAGGATCTCAGCCGAACGTTTAAAACTACGGCTACTGCTGCGAGTTTCAGCTCATTTGCTGGAAGAGGTGGAGCTCTGGCAACCGGTGGGAGAGAGGAAGCGCGCTGGAGTCTGCTTTCTGAAAAAATTTTGGCTTTTTCTTGTCTATTTCTTCTTCCATTATCTGAACGTTGTCTCTCCATTCACTGAACTAAAATTTTTGAGGAAAAAAAAAACGAAAGGAAAAAGGGTTTCTTGAATAAGAAAGAGAGTGAGAAGTTGGTATCAGAGACGGTTTTGAATTGAAGTTTGAACTTTGCGCTAACTTTGATCGGCACGGTCGGCATTTTTTTTCTTTAACTTAAAAAGAGAGTAAGAGACAAACATCATTTTTTTTTTTTTAAATAATTTGAATTTTGAAGCCCAAAATTATTGAAAAACCAGAGCATAATTGACGGAAATAGACCTCATGGGCCAAGCGAGTAGGTCCAATCTGCTAAGTGCAGTTTTGGATTTAATTTTCTTTAATTTGCATTAATTTAGTTTAAATTATTATTTAATAATAAAAATATATAAATATTAATAAAAAATAATTTTTATTAATATTTAAACAATAAATTAATTTTAAAATCGAGTTGAATCAAATTCAAACCTAAATAAAAAAAATTTTAAAAATTTTAAAGCTTGAATAGAGCCGACAAACACCTTTAAGAATGATGGAATTGGTGCAGAAAAGATTAAAAAGAACGATCAAACTTAAATGGTACACGTGGCTAGGGTTACAATTTCCTTTATTAGATTTAATTTAAATTGAAATATTTTAATTATTTGATTTAGTTTTTCCATACCAACTTTCTAAAATTTAAAAAAAAAATTTTAAAAATTAACATTACATGCATCAGCTATTAAATTAAATACTTGAATGCGCTTATTCAATTATGTTTGAATATCATTTTTATTTTCATATATTTTTAAATGCAAGCAACATATTTTTACGAGCCTATATACAAGTACAAACTAGGGGGTATGATAATAGGGACTAGGACCTTAGGTGGGTATCTTTTTTGGAACTTTGGGAAGCAAGACAGACCATCATTGGATCAATTATTTGTTTTCATAGGCACCTCTGCCTTTTTTAAGATTATTTACGTAATGAATCACCTTTTTTTTGTTTTTGGTTACTGGCTCTCGAACCTCGTTGAAGTTATCGACCGAGCACTTACCAAACAAAAACACTGAATCACCCTAATTGTATTTGTATATGATAAGCGAATGGAAAAACACATGAATTTAGATGGAAAATGCTAAGATTCAAGTCAAGCCAATCTTGTTTAAGCATTTTTCAATGGGTAGCTGGCAATTGACAACAAATCATGAAGGACATTATAAATGTACTGAAATTGCACCATCGTACAATGAAGCAATTAAAATTGAAGTGACAATTAATGTATGTATGTATCTAGTTCAATGGCTCAATGATCAGAGTTAATAACTAAAGCATCTCTTCTAGTATCAACTTGATCAAAAAGTTAATAGATGTATTATGAAGAGAGAAAGGAAGAGTTAATTTGTGAAAACTAGCCAATTCTACCGACAAACAAAACAAGATTATGCCAAAATCATTCACCAAAATGCATTTTGTACCAAAAATGGCCGATCTTACAAAGCCTGCATCTCCAAGTTTGTGCTAGATCCAGAGGGTGGCGATGAATCCCAGTTTTTACCACCAGAGTTCATCTCTTGAACGGGATGAGGGTTGACAATAGCCATTGGCATTACAAGGTTGTCAGATAGACGTCCCTTCATCTCTCTATTCTCCTGGCATAAAGCACACCAGTGCATGCAGCAGTGCACCATGCATGGGTCACAGGGCGAATTCTGCATTTTATAATTGCAAGTCAGAAAAATGAACGAAGTTACAAGCCCTTCACTTTCAAAGCAGGCCAGGTTTTTGGCCAAAATTCATATCGGATACATTGAAGCTCAAATGTCAACAACTAAATTTTCAGTAATGAATTTCTGATTAAATTGAATATGGGCCAACTTCATTTTACGAAGGATTTGCTTCACGCCAAAAGACACATCAGACTAAGTTGCATCTGAAATCCTGGTATGATGCAAAAACGTTAGATTGAGCTTTAAGACAAACTTTTTCTTATTAAAATTTACTTCTAAGGATATAAGGTAATGCATTAATCATAAACAACATTTTTAGTTAGATCCTGCAAATACTGGATCATGATAACACAAATGCTTATTTGATTAAAATATCATAGTCATACCAAAATAAAGCTATAAAAGCAGCAACTGTTATCTTTGCAACTACTTAAGGTGGGTAGGCTATATAATTAAAGGGCTGTATTTGTTTTGCCAATAAAAGCGCATATGTGCAAAATAAGATTAGATGCTACCTTGAGATGATATTTTTTCTGTAAGGATTGCCGAGCAAGACCAGTATATATTCCACACATCCACCAAGCAAACAACAAACCCTCACAGATGAGAAATGATGTCTTTGGGTCAATACCATGGAAGACTGCTGTTGCAGCTGCCAATGCAATGCCACCTTCAACACAAATAGCATGACAGATGCATGGTGCGGTCCAAAGGGTATCATCTCTCAAGTTCTCAATATTACGCCCAAATAAAACACATGGACAAAATAGTCCCGTCCAGCCTGCAGAGCAAGTCAATATGCTAATTTAAAAGACAATTGCTTCAGTGAAGGATAGTAGCATAAATACGCTACTAAAGCAGTTTCTTACAGCAGCAGCCATACAAAAGCTTTCTCCATCTAATTCACTTACACACACATGCAAAACATGTATATAATCATCAAGCAACTAGATTCGGAGAATGAGTGGTCAGTTAACTGATAGGATACATAAAAAAAATTTGTTTAATGGTTCAAGCATGTGAGCATTCCAACACATTTAGGTACAGTTTCGTAAAAAAGAACAAGGGTGAATTCATAGATTGACAAATCAAACACAGTAAAACACCAACTTACAACTTTCTGTATCTTCAGCACAACCAAAAATTCCAGTTGTCCAGGGTTCAACAGAAGGAGGCTCAAAGTTTTCAGGTAATGGCTGTCCACATTCATTGCACTTTCGCACATGCAACTAAGAAACAATTCAACGGATCAGTGGATTCCCCAATAAGCATCTAGCAACAAGTAAAAAAATGTTTTCCGCACAAAATGTTATGCTATATCATACTTCTACTATCATAAATAAATGACCTTTTGACCAAAATGTTCAAGCTATATCCCAGAACACGCAGACATCTGAAAATTTTTTCCCATTTGGAAAACAAAAAACAACCTCCAAAGTTCAGCAGGAAACATCACTTTTTATTTTTTTAACTTAAACCCTTCCAAGTTCATAATTTTCTTGATGAACAAGATCTTAATGCAAAAGATCAACGCACCAAATGATGCTTCCTGAACACACACACACACACACACACACAAAAAAAAAACATTATGGCATTTGATAAATGTTTTAAAATAGGTTCTCTCGTTAGATCTGCAAGTCACTAAAATTGCTTGCGCAAATCTTCTGAACTTGGAGGTTATAATTACTAACAACGAAAAAGAAACAGATACACTACTGTCCTCACATATTTTGAATATTATTTCAAGACTGTATGGAACTATTGTAATCTTAAGCATTCGAACAAATAATTAAAAATGTGACATGAAACAAAAATTTCAAGTTCAAAGCAACAAATTTCTCTAAAACAATCGAATAAGAAAGAACGTACCAAATTTTTTTTATACATTAAACACTCAAATCTCACGAAAAGGGAAATTCAAAAGCCATTTTTTAGAGAGAGAGAGAGAGAGAGAGAGAGACCTGAGGAACATCAACTGGCTGATTAAGTTCACCAGGTTGGATGTCCTCTGAAGGGGCCTGATCTTTTGTCAGCTTAACGTATCTCGATTGGGCGTCCGCCATCTGATCCAAATATCCAAAGTAAATCAAATAAAAAAAATCAACGCTTTGTTTTACTGCACAAAAAATTGAAATGGAAAAAAAGAAGTGCTACGGAATTGAAAGGAAAGGGGAGTGTTCAAAGTCTTACAACCTCCGAAATGTATGAGATCTTCGGAGAAGTTTCGAAGAAAGGACAAAAGTTGGAGAGGATGACAAATATCAAAATCTCCGAAGATGGGGGGTACAAATACAATTTACACTTGTAGCCTTACAGGGTCAGGTCAACTTGTCTGCTCCC
The DNA here is from genome assembly GCA_038382025.1 of Adansonia gregorii. Lineage (NCBI taxonomy): Eukaryota > Viridiplantae > Streptophyta > Magnoliopsida > Malvales > Malvaceae > Adansonia > Adansonia gregorii. Next base: position 2,906,628 of record JBBYHO010000003.1, read on the forward strand.
TCTTCACTTTTCCGGTCTGTAGAGCGTAGAGTCTCGCCAAGTCTAGTCTCTATTGCACCGCACCCGCACCGGCACCGCCAGCGACCAACCTGACCTTGACCCATGGATTTTGTTCAGATGATGCCTGTAGGCTTAGACTTTAGTTATTAAACGGCATGAAGAAATGTACTAATTTGATGGTGAAGTTGCATTCTTATTTTTTCTACTTTTATGGATTTATTATTAACAAATAAGATAAAATCATGTGATTAAGAATCCAAATTCCCAAAGTTCCTTTCTTACCCAAAAAAAATAAAAAAGGCATATTATAACATTGAAAAAGCGCCTTGATTTCCAAAGTAATTAGCATTTTTTTCCTTAGGGTTATGTATTGCCATATTTAGTCATGATTTTAACATTTGAGTTTTAATTATAATTAACGCATTATAATTGCATTTTTATATAGGTATAAAAATTCAAAATCCATCAATTTTATTTCAAAATCTTGTAATCTATGATATGATATATAGTTATTAGATAAATTCAAATATGAAATCTACCAATTTATGTGTAAATTAATTATTCATAAATGAACCCAATAATTATGTCATGTCATATAGTATTAAGAGATAGTGACAAATCAAGATCTAAACCTACGCAATCAGATTCTTTTGAAGTTGGGCACTAATAATCGAGTAATTTTTGGATTTGGTTAAGTGATTTAGTGTTGGATTTAGATATGATTTGAATAGCAATCCTTAGTTATATAATATTTGAATCTGACTGTTTTTTATTTGAACAGTATAGAGTACCCAAAATTGTTATCCAAATCTTTTTTAACCTCATTTATGATTATTTTTAGTTTCTTAAATGAATTTTGATTGTCTAAGTTGTTATTTGTTGTATTTTAAAAGTTGGTTATATTTTAGATATTGTTGTAACATATTAATTTATTTTAACAAATGGTAGTATCTAATTCGAATTAAGATTCAAATAATTATATTCAAATTTAATAAGATAATACGCAAATTCATGTATCATAAAGAATTAATTGCTTTTTGGATTTGAATACTCTAATAATAACGAATATGGCATGCTTAAGGAATGCACATACTGGAAAGAAATGAGGTTGGAGTGAATGGTGGATAAAATGATTTTTACGGACTCCGGTTATCCTTGGTGGATGGGACTTGGTAGAGCAAATCGAGTAGCAAAATTTCACTAGTTTCAAAACTTGAAATTGGGTAGCCAAGACATTTTATGTTGGTTGGTACAAAAATATAATAATGCTAGTGTTCCATAAAAGAGATCCAGGTAATTTCTTTGGGAAATATTAATTCTAGAGATGTCATTCTTATTTTGCCGTCGTCTTTTTGTTGTCATTCTCTGTTTAATTTTGAAATAACTTAAAGGTAATTCCGCGAAGAAAATGGAATAGCTAAAAACTCATTTTCTCTCCCACCCCAAGTTCCAGTGAACCTCATTTTAATTTGCTCCAAAGCTTGCTTTGAATTCCAATGGAACTATGGCAATCGAATTGTTCATCTGCTAAGTAGGACTATGTTCATCATTCATTTTCCCTATAATTTTCTATATGAGGGCCAATTTCTGCACCTAGGAGCCCATGCAGAGACCAATCCACTGACAGTCAGATACAAAGAGTCATAGCATGGTTGCTGAGTGGGTTGGGCTCGATTTCTGCAAGTGCAATAATCAAGTCACTAATCAGCAGTATTTGCAGCTCTGATCTTTCTTATCTTCTGTTTTACATCTTTTGAATCATCTTCTGTTAAAGAAACTTATAAGTTTCCTCTCTGCTTCTAGTCCTCTTTCATGATAATGAAATCTGAAACAATGAAGAAAATATAACCAAATGACACACCAAATGTATATATATATATATATATATATATATCGAAGCTCATTATCTTTGCCAACTTGGCAGACAAGGTCCCAATTCTTGCTAGGCAAAGAAAGTGATCAGAAAAGAAATAGACCATATGGCCTGCGCAAGAAAAGCAAGGAACTTGAAAGTTGGGGTGAAGCCAGGGTTTGTTCTGAGGGCATTGAAACAAGTGCAGGTTCTAAAGGCTTAATTTTCTGCTAAGGCGAGAGGCAACCTCCCATTACTTGAATTGACCCTAGTAGGAATTTCTGGGAGAGTGGTTTCCGGTTGGCAGTGAACAAGCTTGGACACGTATTGGAATGTCTTGAGAAGCTTGTCAATTCCATCTCTCTTTGCTAGAAAGATGACCAGCTTGTCTATTGTGTCATTCCTTGTTGAAGCATAGTAATAGGTTAAGGATCTGGTTGGTGTTCATGATGATGAACTTAGTGCCGAGCTCATTTGATTTCTTGACAGGATTTGGTGTACGTTAAACAAGTTAGAAGGAGAGGAAAAAAAAAAGGGTTTTAGGGATAATTTTTTCTCTGAGGCGATTGCTTTGTAGTTGGAGCTGGACCCCGTAACTCTCGCCCCAACTACTGAAGATTAAAGACCGAACCTCAGATAACAGTTCACACAGTTAAGCCTACAAAAATTAAAATCAACTGCAGCTTCTGCTTCCTAGCCTTCCTCAAAAACCCTAAACCTCTTTCCCTTTGTTCTGTTTCACCTAATATTTCGATTTGCTTTATATATAATTAATTTAGTTAATTTTAGCTGTTCTATTTTACGGGAAGATCCTCATGATTCTTTAACCTCAAAAACCCTACCCCATGGATGCACAGCGAGCTTTGCTTGACAAACTCATGGGAACAGGTATTTTTAAATACCTTATTTATATTTCGCTGACTTATTTACTTTCTTGTGGTTATATGAGTTTTGTTTTGTATTCCTTTTGACGATTTTTTAAATTTATAGCTCGTAATTTAACGGAGGAAGAGAAAAAGGGATATGGGGAAATTCGATGGGATGATAAAGAGGTTTTGTGCATTCTATATGGTTCGCTTTTGCCCTAACGACCTCTTCGTCAACACTCGCAGTGATCTCGGTGCGTTTTCAATTTTGTTTTTGATTTATTTTTGACTTGCTGTTTGGTTGCTGACCAAATGCAGCAAGAGGAAAATTTTGTGTTTGAGAAAATTGATAGCAAACAAGGATAATTTTTTGCTGAAGTTGATCTTAGTGTAGTTCTTTTTCTTATAGTAGCTGAGATGGTTAAGTTTTTCTAGTTTTTTTGGTTATGAATGTTAATTTTCTTTAGTTGCACTATTTCTCACCAGTAACTACACCATCAATATGCTTTGAGAACGCAGATGTTTAATAACTGTTTTCTGTTTTTGTGGTGCTTTTTTTTTTTTTTTTGGGTGCACCAGGACCATGCCCTAGAATTCATGATCAAAAGTTGAAGGAAAGTTGTGATTGAATTTTGGATTTTCCATCCTATAAGATTTAATTTTTGTACAAATGTATCGAAATGATCTGTTTAATGCATGTGCTTATGCTATTGGTTTTTTAACCTTCCGTAGCATTTCTGGTTAATAGTAAACTTTTAATTGATCTTGTATTTACCTTATAAGTTAGCTGCTACATATGTCTATGTAGGATGGAACTTAAATATGCATTACAGCGCTATGCTAAGGTGTTGCTGATTTTTCTTTTGAGGTAACTGATCTAAACATTTTGATCAGATCCTTGCAAGGGGTAGGCAGAGATAATTGAATCCTTATCAACATAGGATGTTTACTTGGGAGTTCAATTTATTTATTCTTGCCCCGTGCATGAGGCATCTGGGACATGCTATGTCAGGTTCTTCCTAAACCTATGAATTTTCTCAAAAAGAAAAACTTAAGATCTCAATTTTATCGTAGAAGGGGAAACGGGGAAAAAAAATACTATTATTATACTTGGAATGGTAAAACCCATGAAAATTAAATTTGTATAAGTTGATATGGAAGTGATTGATTGTTTTTCATACCATTGATGTTTAGTACTTGACCCCTGGTTATTGGATTTCCATCCTGCTAGTATGCTTACTTAAAGACATTGGCATCATGATTGGCACTATCGTAGGTAACTGGGGGCTTGTTTACTTGCAATAAAATTGCATGTATGTTTTTATCTCTTCGTAAGTACAAGGATCTTGGTGATATCCTGGATTTTTTTGAACTTCCCAACATTACTTCTTTGCATGTTTTATTAATCCTTTCTTTCATGGGTTTGTAGTTGCTATCAATTCTTCAATTGTAATTACTTGCTAGGTTTAATACTTGTAGTTTTCCAAGACTTTAGGCATTCTGACAATGAGCAAAGTCGGTAAATATAAACTGAGGGTTTCAAAGATTGTCAGTATTTGTCTTCCACGAGTTTTGTGGTTGAATTTTTTGTTTTTGTACGTTTATTTTCATGAAGGTGTAAACACCTGTGACTCTAGAAGTCCATGGTTTAGTTATATTCTTGCTGCTGCTTTGGCCTCCAAGACTGCTGCATTTATTTGTCCCATTTGCTTGCTTGCTGCTTGTTAGTTTCCCCTGGAAATTGCATATCCTATCTTGCTTTGTTTATAAAAATGGCTTGTCTATGAGCTATTTTGCAACCTCTGCCTTTGGAGGTTGAGTTGTCTGAACCAGTTGTGCTTTATAATCTGCATATTTCATGATTGTGCCGAGGGATTCGTCTTTTAAGGGGTGTTTGAAATTTGTGACTTTAGTTTTGAGAAGTCCCCAAGACATGATGCTTACGTGCCCAAATTTGAAGCTGAACTGGCTCAGTTTTGTGAGAAATTGGTTTGTTCCATTGCCCTCTCTTTTCGGCCTAATGTCCCTTTTAATTTCTTGTGACAACTATTGTAATTTTCATCTAGCACATAAGATGCCTATTCTGCTCTAGGTGATGGACCTTGCCAGAAGAGTTAGGCATGGACGAGAATGCCTTGCTCAAGAGGCAGAACCAGCACCACCTGCTCCACTATCTGCAGAAAAGTCTGACAGCTATCTGTCTTGGAGGAGAAAATAAAAAACTTGCTTGAACAAGTGGAGACCCTTGGTGGAGCTGGAAAGGTGGATCAAGCTGAGGCACTTATGAGGAAGGTGTTGTTAAGAGTTTTCACTATCCGTTTGTAGTTGATCCAAAAAGTGTGATGAGATATTGGCCACTAATGTTGCCACATTCTTGATTGATGGTGTTTGACCACCTTGAAAATTATGTTTCTTTTTAATTGCCTGTTCAATTATGATTATTTAGTTTATTTCATTCCTTGAGAAGACAGCCTTGACTCAACAACCTCAAAATGATTAAGTATTGATGCTTGCGCAGGAGGAAAAAATGGCTCTATGTGAGGTTTGTGGATCTTTTCTAGTAGCTGATGATGCTACTGAGAGGACTCAGTCCAATGTCACAGGAAAGCAACATATTGGCTGCGACATGGTTTGGGATTTCATCTCTGAGTTCAAGGTGAGTGTTTCTGCCTAGAATGAATCATGGGCTTCAGTTCATTTAACCTTGTGCACTGAATGACGAACCTGAATGAACTTTTCAGGAAGCTAAGGAGAAAGCAAGGGAAGAAGAAAAATTAGCAGGAGAGAAAGAAGCTGAAGAACGGAGAAAGCAGAGGGAGAAGGATTATCAGAGTAGGAGGAGAAGTGATTCAGGTGATATGGACAAATATCGTGATCGAGACAAGGATTGGGACAGATATTGGAAACGTGATTTGGATCATGAAAGGTCTCGAGAGTAGTCTGGGAGAGATATGAGGGTTGGAGAGCGGGATTGGAGGTACAAGAATGGCAGAGATGGAGGCAGGGATAGGCACCAAAGGCGCAGCAGGTCTCTTTCCCCAGTTAGACACAGTCGCAGGAGGCTTGTTTTTTGTTTTCTTTTCTAGCTTATAACGTGCGCTTTTGAAGTGGTGCTAAATTTTGTCTTCATGGGTGAAACTTATTTCTTGGTATTTCATAGTTTTTTTATGAGACAATCCCAAATCCCTTTCATCAAAATTAGTAGGGAAGAAAAGGGCTGAGGTAGGTATAACAGTATTATTGTTAACTCCTTTTATTTTGTTTGGACTAAATTTATATTATGCATATCTGCGGACATTGCTTTGAGTCTCTTATCACTCATCCTTTTATGCTTTTATGTATAGTCAAGCTGCTCAGAAAGATGATTTCTTTCCAATTTTAGGTAACGGACTAAATTTCATTCATATCGCCACGCAATGATTAACTGTCTAAGACGTACATGTATATATGTGTATACTTTTCCTTGATTTTGTGGATGCTTAAAATCAATTATTTGTGTTGCAAAGGCTTGCTGTTGTGGAATAGTGGAGGAATAAATCCGTGACAAATTGAAAAGGACCTTAGTAACCGTATGTGGTTTGAAGTTTGTTACTTTAAGTACACCCTGTAAATCAATGTAGTAGAGTTATATTGAGTATTCTTTCTTTTTTGTTTGGTTGATGTATGCAAATAACTAGATTTAGTAAGCTGCTATCTCTCTGTGTATGCAAATTAGAAAACTCAATTAAACCTTGTCAAGAAGTGATTGAGTGCCACAAAGATTTTACTCCTCCTATTTCCTATCCTACGTATCCCCTTTTAGTCTTACAGTAATATTTGCAGTCAGCTTTTTGGTTAACGTCAATTTCATCTTCTTTTCTTAACTTAAGTGGAAACACTCCTCAAATCAGTTCACCGAGAAAATTTTAAAAGCGAAAACACTTTTCTGTCTAGAGCAGGGGAATTTCGTTATTTTCTAGATTCATTTTATCTTGAGACCATCCACTGCTTAATGGGAGGTGGGATCATCCGCCGAAGCTGGCACGCTTAGGAAGGAAACAGAGGAGTCCTTGAACATTAGGATTGACATGCCTGCCGGTGCTTGGAGAAGAGGATGTCAAGGTCTCTTAGGAGCAGAACAACAATCGTATCTGATCAGCAAAAGTGAGGGAGCAAAGGAATCTGAAGATGACATACGCAGAATCCATTTGCCCGAGAAGATCTACAAGACTGATCAGAATATTAAAAGTGATTCTTCTGCCTAGGATTAAAAGAGGAGTAGAGGCAGGATGTGATTCAGGTCAGGTCTGTTCCAAATTGACTGATTTGCTGGGCTTTCTGCAAGGTAGAGCGAGTGGGTTTTAGCAGGCTTTTGGGTATTTAGCTTCATTTTGGAAAACATATGTAAATTTGTGGTAGTTGAATTGAATGTTATTTATGTATTATTTGATAAACTGAAAAAAATAAATATTAAAAATTAAACATTAAATTTTCAATATTAAATGTATATATATTGAATTTGTGTTATAAAAATTGTTTATTATATTATTAAAAATTAAGTATAGAATATAATTATATTATTTAATAATAGTAAACATTAAATCTTAAAAATTATTAACTTGAGATTTTTAATTTTAATGATATTCTATATCATTTTGGATAAAAAATTAAATGTTTAATATAAATATTTCATCTTCTGTACTTAAAAAATAAATAATTATTTAAATATTATTTTTAAAAATAAAATTGATTTAATTAATTTTACATTAAGTGATAAATAGCTTTTTATCCCCTTATCATATTCATCACTTCTTGTTAAAACTTTTAAATAACATTTAATATAAAATATTAAATGCATTGAAAAAAAAAATTAAATTACCAAATTTTTTTTTTCAACACATTAAAAAATTTCAATTCATCATTAAACACATCCTAATCATTGACGCCGCTTTAAAAGTTGTTCTATCTTGTTCTATCTTATCTATTACCCCAGAAATAGAATGAAAATCCATTACTTAAAAAATCAAAATCAACAATTAAGAGAGAATTTAGAATTCATTAAACACGAGGGAAAGTGGCAGTTGGTCGACAATTCTTAGTAACAGCACTTACCCAATTTCTATATCAAGCCATCCAACAACTATTTTTACTCATACTGCTAAGATGATATGATCACTGCCAACCTTTCATTGAACCATAGTCCATACCCCATAGAGCTGCTGCAACTGTCTACAGTGTTCCGCTTTCAATTTCAAAGTTCAACACAAGGTGCTATCTTTCTCTCTCTGTAATGCTTTATGTTATCCTTCATTTCAGCTTTGAACGTCTGATCCCTTTCTAAACATAGCGTGCAAGCGAGCGAGCCAGGACTCTGAAGTCTGTGAAAGTGTAAACACCAATTCCGCAAAACGTTGGTTGGATTAATTTTCCCTCAAATAAAAAGGTTGGTTAATTTAATAATTTTACCTCTATTACTATTACATTAAAGAGATCAGAGGAAAACTGAGCTTTATAGTATTAGTCAGATGCGGCTTACAAATGGATCATGAAATGAAAGTAAATTTGTCTCTGTTTATTGCAATTAAATTTTATCTGCAGTCGCTTAAGAGGAACTCTTTCCAAGAGAATGAAGGCAATGAAAACTTCCTGGATCAAAGGCATTAAAGGATTAATTAAATAAACAACAGGGAAAAAAGTCTTTTCAAGCACTGCTACCGCCAGCAAGGAAGGCTTTGCAAAATTGGGGAAAAGTATAATACTATTTTTTAAAATCTTCACAGGCTTACGTGTTTTTTTTTCTTTTTTTTTTTTTTTGCAAACTCCATGTATGAAAGATTTCAACTTGAAAAACTTACAAAAATAATGATTCCTTCCTATTTCTTGTTTAGTAAGTGATGATCCCACGTAACAAATTACAAACAAAAATTACTTTCAAGTCGCATCCACAAGCTTCACAATCCAGTACCATATCATTCTCATTGTCACTAGGCCACCCTCGTGGTCTTCTTCTGTGTTGTTCTTGCATTTGACAGCAATTAGGCTTTGGCTCCAAGAAAATTTTCACCCAAATAGCTTTTATTATGTCCTTTAATTTCTTTCGACTTTCGGTTCCGATTTAACATAATCTAAAAGTCGGCCGTCCTGCTGGACCTGCTGCTCTTCCTTTACTTTCTCTACACTGACACAAAGCAGGATAACTCCTAGAACATAAGAAGCTCCCAGATGTCCTACTTTTGCTGCAGTATTTAGACAGTTTAGCCCCTCTTCCACCTTTGCAAAGCTGGAGTATTCAACCTGATTGGTATCGGTAATAAGACATCTATAATAATAATAATAATATGCATTAAAACTCTTGTAATTCCCATATTTATTTTCTCGGCATGTAGACAATGGGATTGAGAAGGAAAATAAATAAAACAAAAAGCAGAATCTCATACAAACCACTCCTTCCCTGTATAAGGATTCTGGATGTCCACTTATTTTGCACTTCTCCAAGAAGAAAGCTTGTTTAGTTGAACTTGAACGCCCCCATGAGATAACAGGAAACTTCTCAAGGGATACATGTCGAATTACGTACTTATCATCAGCGATGTGATGAAAAATCTTGCAACTGCAAAAGATTATACACGTGAAAGAAATACAAATTTGGTTACAAGCTGATGCTTGTGGCAAGGATTGTATTAGAATGCAATCCTTTTTCTAATCCTTTACTTTGGTACCAGAAAAAAAAAAAAGAAAAAAGAAACACAAGTCAGAGAAACAAAACCATAAATAAAATCAACTTCAATTATAGATGAAGGAGAAGAAAACAAACCTTAACTTGACATCGAAGAAATCATAGAGTGAAGTGGCAACCACCCGAGCTAAAACTTCTGTGATAAGCTCATTTGGAAGTGAGAAAATGGTTGGAAATGAATTTGTTCTTGTTTTTCCTTTGCTTTTCATTTGCCTTCTTTTGGTTGGTTTAAGGAAACGCTGAGATGATGGTCTTTTACTGCCTTTCCTTGTTTTCATTAACTTAGAGCAATCTTCCAGAAAGCTTTTGATTTGGTTCCTTGTTTTAGTTTTATGGGAGGCACTCATAAAAATGAGGGGGGGGGGGGAGAAAGAGATGAATAGAAGAGGCGTTGGAGGTGCTCAAAAAGACCCGAGCATGCATTTTGCCGCCGGATGAAGTGCTGGAATGGAATTTCTATGATAAATCCACTTACTGTAGACGGACATCAATGTATTTATTATTATAGATATTTTTTTTAAATTTTCTAAGGATAATGTTTTTTCTGAGCTGGCAAGCCAAGTGTCAGTTTAAGTGAAAGTTATCAAGTTGAACTGCAACAAATAGAGTTTGCTACTGCAGTCTCCCTGAGAATGAGAGTTGAGAAATTAGTCATATGAATTGTGCTAGAAATGAAGGCATGATTCTAGAGTTATGTAACCGGCTAGCAGCGAACTGGTTTTGAATATGAAAATCGTGTTATGCTGCCAGTCTGCCACGTAGAAGTTGGAATGTCAGTAATCAATCGCTGAGTAACAGTTGTTTGTGTAAATCTGTGTGTATAAAACGGTTGCTCTATTGTACATGCTACTCTCGAGTGTAGTGTAGTGTGGTGTGTTATGGTCTGAAGTTAATTAAGGGAGGCCTAACAAATAAAATATATATATATATATATCCTAATAAATTGACAACTGCTCCAAAATTACAGAACTGGTTTGGGAAAAAAACTGAGTGAAATTATGGAAGAAAAATGGTTATCCTTAATCGTTTGAAGAATATTAAGGAATCTCTTTTATTGTTTTTTCATCCATTAAAAAAAATAATGAGTGAAAGCACAATCCCAATTTAAGTACTATTATATCAATTTTGTCCTTCAAATTCAAATATGAAAATGAGATGCACTTCTTGCTTTGTACTCGGAATATTTTTTTTTTGCTCCACCTAGTTGCCATGGCAGGGCCGGGTAACCAACTCTTTTACCAAATCCTCAATTTTCCTACATATGAAATATAATTAAATGCGCTCCATTGGAATTTGGATCCTTGCACTATAATTCTTTTAACAATTAAATTAAAAAAATAGGAGGATAATTCATTCAACCCAATAATGAGAATGGAGTTGATTCTTAAGCCCAAAAAGGGTTTGGCATGCTTTATGGGCTTCAGCGTTCAAATTTGAGTCCTACCCTACCCCATCGCAGCCCACCCCAAGTGAGCAGTGCCAGTGCCCAGTGCCAGGGGAGAAGGGGAGAGCTGGAGGGGAGGAATTGTTTTTGTCCTCCCAATTCCCCAAACAGGAAGATAAGGGCTAAACGATAACTGATAACAAAACAAATCCTTTCCTTTTAATTTATAATCCCATTCCTTCCCATCCCAAACTCCAAAGCCAAAGCCAAAGCCAAAGAAATGGCAATTTCTTCAACAGCAGCTGCGGCCCTTACTTCTTCAAAGCTTAGATACCCGGCTAGGTGTGGCAATGGATGAATTCGAGACGGGTTATTTTGAATTCAAATTTTTTTGGGTTCAGATGATTCGGGTTTGAATTTATTAAAATTTTTTTAGGTTCAAGTCAATTCGAGTTCGAGATAATTCAGATTCGGGCTAATTTGGATTCGAATCTATTTGGGTTCGAGTTCAGATCGGGTTCAGGTTTAAGTATATTTTATATCATTTTTTTATTTTATATTAAATGTAATCACTTTTACGTAATTTTAAATTCTAAGTCTATGAATGAATTTGGCTCCGTCTGGCTTGAAAAAGTCTTAGTTCGTTTCTATGGGCTTATCTATGGCCTAAAAAATTTTTGAATTCTAAGCTTAGGGCTGAATTTATCCTGGCCGACCTATTTAAATACAAATTATTGTTCATAATACTAAAAAGTTATTTTTATGTTAATATTTATATATTTTATAATTAAATTTAACTAAAATATATTATTTTATTAAAAAAATATTATTTCAGGTTGAGCATGCGTGAAACTTAAAATCTAAGACCTGAGCTTGATCGTGCCGAGCCTATTGTGTCAGGTAGATTGTCTAGCCTATGAACAGGTCGTTTGGCTCATGAGCAGGTCTAGTTGTTAGTTTAATATATAATTTTTTTTTTATTTTAGATATGTTATTATCTATTATGATTTTAATATTTTTTTAATTTATCTTATTATTTTGTTATATTATTATCATCTTCTAATTATCATTACTTGAAATAATAATAATAATAATATTCAAAGAAGTATTTAAAATTTTACAGCTAACATGCATAAACACTTAATATTTAATAAGTTTAACTAATTAAATTAAAAAATGATAAATTGATGATATACTTTATTAACAATACTTTCAAAGCTCATGATATGATTTATTTTTCGATAAATTATTATTTTCTCATACATAGATCTGCTCAAGAATTGAGCTATCAACTTGGTCCAATTGGGTCTGGGCTTGAGTTCTCATATTTTGATTTTATACTAGCCTAATTCGACTTAAAATAGTTATTTTAAATTAAAATAAAATATATTTTATTTTATTTTAATTATAAAATATATTTTATTTTATTTTAATTATAAAATATATAAATATTAATAAAAAATTCTTTAATGTGATGAACAATAATTCTAGCTTGAACAGGTGAGTTTAGAAACATTAAATAAGGGCCTGCGCTTGGGATTTTAAAAAATTCAAGCCTTGGCTGGCCCAACCTATAAGCAGGTTTAATCATGTATAAAATATAAATTAAATTTTTAATATTTAATGAAATTATATATAATATTAATATTTAATATT
>JBBYHO010000003.1:2919200-2961371 GCA_038382025.1 Adansonia gregorii
AATCATATATAAAAAATAAATTAAATTTTTAATATTTAATTAAGTTATATATGGTATTAATATTTAATATTTAATATCTAATTTATTTTTTATATAGTATTATCTAATATGACTTTCATATTTTTTAATTCATCTTATTATTTTATTATATTATTATAAGATTCTAATTATTGTTACTTAAAATAATAACAATAATAATAATAATAATATTATTATTATTATTATTGTTATTAATATTCAAATAATAATTTAAAATTTCACTATTAACATACACAAACCTTCAATATTTAATGGGTTTAACTAATAAAATTAAAAAAAAATGATAAATTGATGACATAATTTATTAACAATGTGCGTCAAAGCTTATGATATGATTTATTTTTTGATAAATTAATATTTTATTATATATAGACCTATTCAAGGATTAGGCTACCCACTTAGTCTAATTGGATCTGGCCCAACTTCTCATATTTTTATATTAGACTAGCCTGACCTTAATCGAAATAGTGATTTTAAATTAATATATTTTATTTAAATTTAATTATAATATATATAATATTAATAAAAACTATTATTTAATGTGATAAACAGTAATTTTGACTTAAATAGACAAGTTTGGGTACTTTAAATAAGGGCTTGGGATTAAGATTTTAAAAAAATTTAGACCGCGGCCCAATCCAACCATGAGTAAGTTTAATCATATTTAAAATATAAATTATATTTTTAATATTTAATTAAATTATTAAAAGAATATTAAAATAAAATTCATTATTAAAGTTTTTATTTATAAAAAATTATTTAATTATAATTTTTTCATATTTATTTTTAGTATTAAATTCGAGTTTAGGTTTAGATCGGGCTAGGGTTCGGGTCATTTTGAATTCGGGTCATTTTTTATTCGAGCCATTCAAGTTTTAATTTTTTCGAGTTCTGACCATTAACTTTTTAATCAAATTAAATTTAATTCAAATTTAAACTTAAATTTTTTCAAACAAATTTTTGAATTCAAAGTTATTTTACCTCCTCTAGATACCCTATGCTCCCCATCCCCCTCCCCTCTTTCAGCTCACTCGTCAACCATTAATACCGCCACCGTTGAATAATAATAATAATAATAATAATAATAATAATAAAAACTTTAAGTGACTCAATAATAATAAAACTTTAAGTGACTCTTCCGACCTCTTGAAGGATTTAATTGGGAAGGTTTATCTTCAAAGTGAACAAGCAAAAAAAAAAAAAAAAAAGGAAAAAAAGTGCATGAGTTAAATGATGTAATACTAAAAAACAAGAAAAAGAAAAATGTCCAAGTTTTAAGTCGTATTTAGAAACCTAAATTTAGATTTAAATTTTAAAATTTTAAATTTTAAAGTTATAATTTTTAAATTTATGAATTTAAAATTTTTTGTGTGGATAAGATTTGAATTTAGCTTTAAATCAAAATTAATTTTTTACTTTATAAAAAGCATAGAGTAACAATGTACGTAGAAGTGATTCTGTAGCCTTTTCGCCTTCAAAAAGAATTTCAAATTTTAAATTTATGCTGCTTAAAATTATTGTTAAATTTGTCTAAATCTAAATTTATTTTTTTTATTAAACATCCAAACAAAATATTTAAATTTATAAATCTAAATCAAAATTTTTTTTAGTTTATATTCATGTTTCCGAAATGGCCATTAGTGTATTACAAAATCCAAAATTTTTTTAGTTTATTTTTGTTAAATGGACAATTTCCAAAATCAACTATAAAAGTTATACATATCTCTGTTAGCACGAATTTGCTCAAATCCTAACTTGTCACCGTCTAAGCTTGCTGAAAATTTTCCTTTTTAAATGAAAGATTGAATTTAAATAATAAATATTGCCTAATTAATTAATACTCATGTTGTAAATTAAATATATTTTTTTATTTTTATTTTTTATAAACCTTACAGTAGTATACTAACTATTTAAAATCTTTGAAAAATGTATAAAGGCTTAGGCTTGGGCTTGGGCAGGACTTGACCCAAATTTGATAGGCTGGTTCGACCCAAAGTAATCTTCCCTTCCCACACAGTGGCAGGCTTGTTGGCAACAAAACAAAACAAAACAAAAGAGCTCAGCTTCACTTTCAAGGGTAAAAGTCTTTCTTAACTCTTAAACCCTTGAAAGTTGAATCCCCCTTCCTTCCCAATTCCTATCGTTGTGTTGTCTTGTCTGTGCTGGCTGCTGCCCGCAACTGCAAACTATAAAGAGCAATCATGAATCGGTCCAAGGCCATCGTCTCCTCTCTCAGGTTCGCAAACTCCCTTCTCTCCACCCAAGTCGGCTCAACTCCTTCACTCTCTCAGGTGACTCGCTTCTCCCGCTTCTACTCACGTTTTTCTTTTCAACCACACTCTTCTCTTTTACTAAACACCCCCCAAAAGCTTTACTTCTCTACGAAACCCAACTCGTTGCTCCAACTCATACTGACCAACGACTGGTCTGATGAGTTAGTGACCGCCTTGGACAAGTTTAACTCTACTTTGACTCATGAAACTGTCATCTATGTTCTGAAGAAACTCGATAAAGACCCAAAAAAGGCATTGAATTTCTTTATTTGGGCACGTGAAGAAAATGGGTTTAATCCCAATTCTTCTGTTTATAGCTTTATGCTAAGGGTTTTGGCCAATAAAGCTACAATGAAAGAGTTTTGGATAACTTTAAGGGAAATGAAGGACCTAGGTTTTTATCTTGATGAGGAAACTTATTATACAATCCATTCATGTTTTAAGAAGAGTAAGATGGGCAGTGATGTTGTGGCTTTAACCCATTTTTATGAGAGGATGATTGAAGAGAATGCTAAGGATAGTGTTGCTCAAAAGGTAGCTGATGTTATTTCTGGGGATGAGTGGAATAACGAGATTGAGAAAGAATTGGATGGCACGAAAGTGGTTTTATCCGATAATTTAGTGATAAGGGTGTTGAAGGAACTTCGAAGTTACCCTAGCAAATGCTTAAAGTTTTTCCATTGGGCTGCCAAGTATTCGAGTTATAAACATAATACGGTTACTTATAATGCTCTTTTGAGGGTTATTGCAAGGCATGATTCTATTGCAGAGTTCTGGAGTGTTGTTGAGGAGATGAAGCGTGAAAAATTCGAGATTGATATCGATACTTATATAAAAGTTTCGAGGAACTTTCAGAAGTTTAAGATGTTGGAAGATGCAGTGAAACTTTTTGAAATCATGATGGATGGTCCATATAGGCCTTCAACTCAAGATTGCAGCTTACTCTTACGAAGCATTTCGGTTGCTGATACACAAGATTTGAAGTTGGTGTTTAGGGTTGTAAATAAATATGAGGCCACCGGATACTCACTTTCCAAGGCTATTTATGACGGGATTCATCGCTCTCTAACCAGGTTGGGTAAGTTTGATGAAGCAGCGAAGATAATCAAGGCTATGAAAAATGCCGGTTGTGAACCTGATAATATTACATACAGCCAACTGGTCTTTGGACTTTGTAAAGCAAGAAGAGTAGAAGAAGCCTGCAAAGTGTTGGATGAAATGGAAGCACATGGATGTAGTCCAGACATCAAGACATGGACTATTTTGATTCAAGGTCATTGTGATGCTAATCAAATTGATAATGCATTGATGTGTTTTGCAAAGATGCAGAAAAACTGTGATGCGGATGCAGACCTCTTGGACGTCTTAATCAGTGGTTTCCTTGGTCAGAATAGAATAGATGGTGCATACAAATTGCTCGTGGAGATGGTAAATATAGTTCATTTAAGACCTTGGCAAGCAACATTTAAACTTCTCATCGAGAAGCTTCTGGGGAAGAGAAAACTTGAAGAATCAATGAACCTTCTTAAGTTGATGAAGAAACAAAACTACCCACCTTACCCCGAGCCTTTCATTAAATATATTTCAAAGTTGGGGAGTGTGGAAGATGCTATGGAATTCTTAAAAGCATTGAGTGTGAAGGAATATCCAAGCATTGGAGCTTACGTTCATGTTCTTGTATCATTTTTGGAGGAAGGTAGACATTCTGAGGCCCAAGATCTACTATATAAGTGCCCTCATCATATTCGTAATCACCCTAAAGTCTCTGAACTCTTTGGTACCAAATTTACTGCTTGATTTTTTTTTCTCTAAAAACAGAGTGACATCTCAAACTAGAATCTCACTTCTAGACACATGGAATTACAGATGTCTGGTTACTATGATTTTTATAAAATTACTTCTTCATTGTTGCTTTATCCTTCTTTATTGCTTATATCTTAATAAATATATATATATAAGTATATATTTTTAAATTTGTTTGATGCTAGAGATTAGAATTAATTAAGAAATATAATTGCAAACTTTTGAATGATTTATTTTTAGAATGCATTCTTTATTTTACTGTGATTTACTTTTTTATTTGTTATAAAAGTAATAAAAAATAATTTCATTTAAATCAAATTTTAAGTTTTCAAATGCAATCTTAATTAATTTCTGTAAAGAATTGTTGGCGCAAGCCGTTAGCCAAGCAAAAACTGGTCCACTTAGGAAAGGAATCCTCAATCCATGTTTTCACGGCCTGACCAAATGTGATCTAAACAACCAAAAAATTTATATTCAAATGATAAACTTAGTGTGAGCTATTTGAAAATTGATCCCTGATATTGCTGAATCATCTTACCCGATAAGGCCTTCGAAGATTTATAGAGACAGACACCACAAACTGGTTAGGTGGATATTGCTAAAGAATATTTAAACATTTGTTGTAACATAAATAAATAAATAAATAAGTGTCAAAAAAAGACAAACCATCCTTTTTATTTTTAGTTTTACTTTACACCAACATACAGCTGTATTCCATCAGTCGGATAGGTCAGAACGCTCCCTCCTGGCTGTCTATCATTGTGTACAAGAAACTGCTAGAATCACAACAACAAGGGTTGTTGAGAGCCGCATGCACCAAAAATGGAAGTTTTCTTAATGATTTTCCTCTCAATCCCTGCAAGAAACCACATAGAGAATCAAGTTACTGTCCAAATTTTAAGAAAAATATAATATAGTTATTATTTCCCTCCGGTCATTTGAAAAGCTGCTGCTAGATTAAATGTGCATTCATGTGTTCTGTTTCTAACCTCTCATACTTCTGCAGCCTCTAGTAATTGTCTATATAGGTCATATATTGTTTCAACCTCCTGAATCTCATGCATATCCTGTTTCTCTTTCAAAGTAACCTAATCTGGAAGGAGAGGGATGGATTGGCTTGAACCCTAAAGAAATCCAAATTTGGGCATCAAGTGATGAGATGAAAATATGGAGGCCTAAGGCGTTTTATTTGCATTCTTACCTGGCCACTTGATATGATACCTGTCCGATAAGTTAACGCAAGCAGGACCGTAAAATTTCATGACGAGCTTCAAGTGTTGCAGGGCCCACGCATGCTTTAAAATCAACTCGGTCAACAAATGCAATATCTGCAACACTTCAGTAAATTTGTATATTCCAACAATGTGGATTCTCCTCCTGTCTTAACTTCACCGAATGGTGAAATTAATAACTATGAACCAAGTACTTAGATGCAAAAATATTTGGACATTATACAAGGGAATTATCTGATAAAAGTTTCCAACAGCCAGATGATCCCACTATTGATCCGCTAGGGATAATGACCCTTCCGACTTGCATAGTTCCAACACAATTGCATCAATTTCGGTATATGGAGCCAATATGGAAATAGGTCATATACTTACCAATGCCAGCAGTTATGTTGGACGTAGTCAAAATCATCACATTGGGAGATGATTTCAATTTAACCATCCGAGTTAAACAGCGCATTCACAACCTGAGGTACATTTTCAGGTTATATGAGGTATAAAAATGAGGCAATTAAGCTCAGTCACATCAAGATGTGCATTTAAGAAAGAATTTAGAAAATTAATCTAATGCTGCACAACAACCATACCCGAAAGGAATCTGAAGGCTCGGAACCACATAAAGCACCCTTTCTAGCAGCAGCAAGATTTCCAACTTCGTCTGCATCATCACCAACGTCATCATCATATATAAAGATTTATAAGCTAGAAATACTGGAAATTATCAAAACCCAAACTTCTGTAATAAAAGGCTCTCCAATTAAAACAAATACCAGATTGTATTCTTCCTTTACCATTTCTTGAATTTTTCAAAAAAGCTTTGCGACATAAAGTTTTAGATATACCAGAATTGAGAACATAAAATACATACCACTAAGATTTCTGTCAAAATTTCTACCAATTTACACAGGGACATGCCTACTAGCCGCTCTCAGAGAACCATTTACTAAACAAAGAAAGCGAGTTAACTTCAACCAATTGGCACTGTTGGTACCTGATTAAAGAAGAGCAACTAGAAAACAACATTAGGCTAGAGCAATCATCTGACATGCTATGTATAGGACCTTAAAGGGATGAAATTCATCAGGCAATGAAATTGACAAAAAAACCTGGAGCTGAATCTAATGGATAGTTTTTGTGCTAGCGCTATACATAAAGATGTTTTTCCTGTCCCTGGGGGTCCATGTAAAAGCATAGTGCTGCAAAACATAGTAAAATCATCAATCTTGTTTCTTGCGGTGCAGAACTTATTATCAACACCTGTCATCAACTGACATTTCCTATTATCAAGATGACTAGGAGCAAATTAAAGAAATACAAAAGAAAGAAACTCGTATTATCGTTGCTAAGAATCTAGAACCAATTAGCAATAGACCACAAGAAGCCCTGACTTCATCTTGCATAATTTCAAGTTGCCCTCATGGCAATAACTCACACAAAATATAGGATCATGCAACCGGGGAACTGTCAAATTACATGAAAAAATTTTGAAAGTTGGATGGGAAGCTTGTGTTTGCATGTCGATTTGTCTATGCTATATGCACAGCTTTACATCTTCAAGATTATAGAACAACATGGGAGTGGAATCATCAAACATAAATAAGAACAAAGTAAATATGCCCTAACTGAAAGATAGACAGCAACTGATACATTCAAAAGCCTACTTGCAGAAAGCTCAATTGATGTTTATTGTCTTACATAGAGACATGCCATTTTTGGCACAATTTAAACTGAAACAAACTAATCACCTTCTCATTACTTGATAGGGGACACATAGACTATACACTTCAATAAACACCTAACTAGCTCCAAAAGAGAAAAATGATACTTCTTTTTCTGGATTGAAATGAGACTACTTTATTTAAAGTTGTAAGGAGGTTCCTTACTGGTTCCATGACACAAGGAAAGGGTCAACACCTTTTCTGTAAAAGTAATGCACTGGCTGCTTACCGCAATAACTACTGCTTAAGGCCAGATTCATAGACTAAGCTACAAAAAGCAAACACGAACATCAATAAACTAATTTCAAACTTTCAAGAAAAGTTGGAAGTTGTGGACAAAGCTTTCCCACATGCCATCAAATTCCTTAGCTGGAAGAATCCATTCATTGAAGCTGGACAACTGGCCATCCACACTCTATTCCTCACGTGATCCTTCCTCACTAAGCTAAGAAGCCGGTTATGACCATTTAAATTTAGACAAACAACAGAAAGCAAGAGAAAGCTGCTGCGTCGAGACTCGAAATAAATGGACGTCGCGATGCCAATTCGAGCGCTGTAGCGCCAGATTCTCAACTGAAAGAGCTGTTCATCAGGATATATCTCATTAATTTGGATGGAATAGCCAACACTTCCCCATAGTCCAATCTTGAGGGAGGATCTACTGCTTGATTTGCTGTTCCCTTTCTATCATGAATTTCTAAATTGAATTCTTGCAAGAGCAGTATCGAATCAATCTTGGTTTGTTATCTTTCTTTTCAATCAAATACTTAATAGCAAATGATCAGTACCCACAAGATATGATCTAAATTTATGAAAAGCAAATACTACAGTAAGCAATTCTTTTAGTAATAGTATAACTCATTTGAGCATCTGTCAAAGTTTTGCTTGCATAATATACGGGTTGAAAAACATTTTCTTTTCTTTGTCTTAACACCGCCCTAATTGCCAAATCACTTGTATCACGCATGAGTTCGAAAGAAAAATTCCAATCTAATAATAATAGGAGCAAAAACTAATATCTTCTTCAATTCTAGAAAAGAGGCTAAACATGCATCATGAAAATTAAATGGCACCTTTTTTTCTAGGAAATTACAAAGTGATTTGGAGATCTTTGAGAACTCATTAATGACTTTTCGATAAAATCTGGCATGATTGAGAAAACTTCGAATTTTTTTAACTGAAGCTGGGGATGAAAGTTTTTCAATTATCTCAATCTTTGCCTTGTCCGCTTCTATGCCTCTCCTTGAAACTAAATGTCCTAAAACAATGCCTTTTTGTACCATGAAATGACATTTTTCCCAATTTAGGACCAAATTGGTTTCTTCACATCTTTTTAGCACCAAACCTAGATTATGCAAACATTCATAAAAAATGTTTCCAAAATTGAAAAATCATCCATAAATACATTTAGCAAAATTTCCACTATGTTAGAAAAATATAGCCATCATGCATATTTGGAAGCTTGCTGTAGTATTACAAAGTTAGAATAGCATTCTTCGAAAAGTTAAAGTCGCATAGAGGCATGCCAAATGGTCTTCTCTTAATCTCTCAGTACTTTGGCGATCTGATTGTATCCTGAATAACTATCCAGGAAACAATTAAAATTCCTTACCAGCTAACATGTCGAGCATCTGATCAATGAAAGGCAAGGAAAAGTGATCCTTCCTAGTAGCTTTGTTAAGCTTCCTGTAATCCATGCAAACTTGCCAACCGATCACCATTCTTATTGGAATAAGCTCATCATTGTCATTGGAAACCATGGTTATCCCCTTTTTCTCTAGCACAAATTGGACTAGACTCACCTAAGTACTATCAAAGATAGAATAGATAATGCTTACATCCAACCACTTGATAATCTTTTTTGTAGCCATATCTTTCATGATAGAATTAAGTGGTGGCTTTATGATTGTCTTCAAAAAGGATCTTATGCATGCAAATTAAAGGACTAATCCCCCTTGATATCACCCTAATGCTCTAATATGCTCTCCAAGCATTCTAAGTAATCTTTTTTCTTGTTCATCATTAAGAAAAATGAAATAATAATAAGCAAAGTAGAATTTTGGCCAAGAAAGCCATACCTCTAATATGGAAGGAGTTGTTTAAGCTCTAGGAGAGGTGGCTCTTCAATGGAGGGCTTACTTGGTGCATCAGATAAAGGTCTTAGCATTTTGAATTTAGAATTAGATCTAGTTGAATATGGTGACTTAAACAACTTCAGGCACTTAATAAACTCTTCATCATCCCTTTTGGAAATGGATACTAGTGTTGCTTCTAAAGGATTAATAGGATAACTTCTTATAAAAATTATTTGTTGCCCCATCTACCACGTTTGCTGCAAAACACTCATCAGATCCGTTAGAGAATTTCATAGCTTTAAAAAGATTAAATGTTACCTCTTGGTCTTGAACTCTCATGGTAAGTTTGCTTTTTTGTACATCAATGAGAGCTCTGCTAGTTGCTAGAGAAGGTTTCCCTAGAATGATGGGTATTTCATGATCTTCTTCTATGTCCAGAATTATGCAATCAGCTGGGATGATAAAATTTTTAACTTTGACCAATGATTTTCAACAATGCCCCTCGGATATGTGTAGGATCTATCTGCTAATTTTAAGTGACTATGGCGGCTTTTACCTCTTTCAAACCTAGATTCTAGTAAATAGAAAGAGGAATAAAATATATGTTTGCACCAGTTCACATAATCCATCCCAAAGAATTTGGTCCTAATACTGGTTGGAATAGTAAAACTTCCTAGATCTTTGAGTTTGGGTGGAGATTTCTTTTATAATATAGCGTTGCACTCTTCAATAAGTGCAACAGTCTCAAATTTACCCAATTTCCTTTTCTTTGACAAGATATCTTTCATGAACTTGACATAGCTAGGTATTTGTTCTAGGGCTTCAACAAAAGGAATATTAATGTGGAGTTTTTTAAATACCTTAAAGAACTTCTGGAATTGATTGTGAAGTTTCTGCTTCTGAAGACACTGTGGAAATAGAGGTAGTGGATAATACTGAGGTTGTTGTTATTAGATCTTCTCAACCTTTTTTTTAACATTTTTTATCTTTAAAAAAATACATTTCCTTTTCTGCATTATCTATCATTCTATCATTTTTGAGTGTCATGCCTTGAAATGCTCTTTTCTGTCTCTTCTGGGATTGGGTTTAAGGTTACTTGGAAATATTCCTAAAGGTCAATTATTGATGGGGGAGACAATTTTCCCAGCTTGTGTCTCAAGATTTCTAAAAGATGTTGCTAGGGTCGGAATAATATTGTCTTGAATTTCATTTTTCGCCCTCAGCTCCATAAACATGTTTTCTATTGGTGGCTTCCTTTCTTTTACTGAAACTAGGGCCTGGTTAGAGATTCGAGCTTGCTGAGAAAATCGAGGAGAAATGTTTGCCTGTAGTTGAAGGTCCTTAGTTGTTATTCCAAGCAAGTTTGGATGATTACGCCAATCCTGATTATAAGTATTTGAATAATGGTTATTTTGCTGCCAGTTATAATTTTTGATGTGGTTAACTGATTCAGCATAATTAGAGCAATGATCAGTAGAATGTCCATCCCTACATAGTTCACAAACCATAAAAGAACTAGGAACTGAATGTGCAATCATAGCACCCAATTTCCTTATGGTTGCTTCAAGTTGTGTATAAAGTGAAGTAATGGCATCGATTTCATGAATACCTATAATTTTTCTTGGTAAACTTCTTTTGGTGGACCAATGATCATTATTCGATACCTTCTTCTCAAGTAACTCATAAGCTTTATCTGGTGATCTCCCATAAATGAATCATCTGCTATGGTATCAATAATAGTTTTTATTTGACCCATCATTCAATAGCAAAAAGTTTGAAATTGAAGCTATCTGGGAAGACCATAATGAAGACATCTTCAAAGCAAATCCTTGAATTTTTCCTAAGCTTTGTAAAGTGATTATGAGTCATACTGCGTAAAGGAAGAAATGTCAATGCTTAACTTTGCTATTTTGGCTAAAGGAAAATATTTAGCAAGAAACTTTTAAACCAAGTCATCCCAACTAGTGATAGAGTCGGTTGGAAGTGAATTCAACCAACTCTTTGCCTTATCCAGAAGTGAAAAAAGAAACAGCCTTAATTTGACAGCATCATCTAAAACTCTATTATGTTTGAAAGTATCGCATATTCCTAAAAAGTTCACAATGTTAGCATTAGGATCTTTACCGGGTAGACAACCAAATTGAACTAATGTCTGAATCATCTGAATGATGGCTGGCATTATCTCAAAGTTGTTGGCTTGAATGGCAGGCCTCCAAATATGTCATTTAATCTAGGTTTCAACCAAAATTCCTCTTTCCAAGTTCATTAAGGTTACCAAATCAATCTAATTGGTGGCCAATCAACTATAAGCATTGAGAACAAAATTGAACAAATAACTCAATTATCATTAAATCAAGAAAAGAAAAAATAAAATAATCCAAACTACATGTTGAGTTCTACTGTAACACAAGAAAAATAAATTTAGCTCATATAAATTAAATAAAACACAAATTAATAAAGTTTCACCATCATAAATATTATAATAAAGATAAAAAGAATAAGGGAGAAGAGAAAACTGAGAGTTGTTAAGTCTCAATTTTCAACTTCTTCAATCTTGCTCTTTTTCAATCTTGACAGCTTTTCTTCTTGTTAAAAATAATAGCTTTAAATTATCTAGGATGGATTTAGAACCTAAACATAAGAACCCTATTTATAGGCGAAACTCATAAAGTGGAGAGACTTAATCTACAAGTAACTTGAGCATGTATTTTTGGAATTTTCTAACTTGGAACCACCTTACTTAATTGAGTTTACTTTCCTTCTTTATTAAGTTGTTATACTTTTGAAAACTCTTTTGGGTTTTGACCTACAAAAATATGGAAAGTATTTAAATAATTAGGTAATTAAAATATAAGGAAAGTAAATAAGATTAAATTAAAAACTACTAAAAATAAATAAATTTTAAATAAAATAATGCTAAATTAAAAACTACTAAATATAAATAAAAATCTGTAAGACTTTACTAATTTATTATGCATAATGAGACTTAATAACTCTATTTTATAAAGTGATCAATTATTTTTTTATTTGCTATACTTACAAAAATATAAAACTAAAATACTAAATTTAATAATATAAATATTAAAATATTTTTTTTACTATAATATAAAAGTCTTTTAATGAATTTTTGCCAAATTTAAGTTAAAAAGCTAGTTTAAAGCGTAAAATAACCTAAGAATGTCTTGCTTGCCACATAAAAGAAATATAATATGTCTTATTCCCAAGCCCCAAATTGATTAAAAGGGAAAATCTTACTTATCAAACATTTTGAAAAATAAATGATATTAAACCAAATGCGCATATATATATATATATCATTTGTTTGCAGGGAATTCTAATTTTACACTTGTTCAATGAAATATAAATAGTCAATTGTTTATCTTAAGAACTATTATAAAAATAATATATTCTATTGTAAACAATTTAATATAATTAAAACTATTTTTTTGCAAAACAAATTTTATTATTAAAGTTATAAATTATTATACAAAATTTTAAATTAATAATTTTCAAATTTAACCCCATATATATATATTTAATCGTCATTACTTTATTATTTTCAAGCAAAGCTGCGTATACTTTTTTTAAATCTTTATTCCACTACATAATTGAGCATCCTATATTCATAGTCAATATATCTAAAATTTCTCGATTCATTATTGTTGATGGTGTTTTTAAGTAAGGTTAGAGTGGTCTAAAATGTTGGGTAGGAATAAGGCCTGAGACATAGGAAAAAAGTTAGAAAGGGGTTGCAGTTGGGACACCAAAACACACTCTGATCCCTAAGTTAGTTCAAGGGCTTTGCAAAAAGAGAATAAGAGGATGGAAACAAAAAAGAAAAAGAAAAAAAGGAGAGCTTAGATTTATCGCCTACTTAGGGGCTTTGTAGCCTCTTTTATAGTTAAACCTCTAACATGCTTCTTGACTTTGTCCAACCATCATTATCCCAAAATGGCTGGTTGTCAGACTAGTAGTCTTTCTACTGTATTTGTCAGGATATGCTGGTGGCTAGTCCTAGATAAGGGGCGTAAGACTCGAGATAAGAGGCACTTAATCTAAGATATCCTGTTATGGGTGTTTATCAGGAGAGCATGTTAGTATTTGGAGTGCACCTTGGGTGACCAAGGATTTTGGCAATCAAGTGAGTATGCCATTAGAGCCTGGTCACCCTTTGGCCAAATAAGCAATTGCTCATTCAGGATATCCATGTACTTATGGTGTAATAACTGCCTTTTAGGGCCAATAAGTGTTATAACATGAGCAGACTTAGTCGTAGGTTGAAATATTGATTGCCTTGTGCCCGATATGGCAGTAAAGAATTTTGAGTTTCGAACTTAATGGTAACTTTTATTTTGATATGGCAAGTGGTTCCTACCCATTTTCAATTTTAGATGTGCGACTTGATAATTTCTGTGGCATGCTCAGAAAAAGGCAGAATAGTTGCCTGACACATGGCTTTTGCTGCGCGTTTCGAGGCCAAGCGTTGATGAGTATTTAAAGGGGACAATTTCTTCTTTTAGAAGTATTTAAAAATCGTTTTGCAATTCAGAAGCTGCTCTTCATAGCCTTTAAGATATTTATTTTGATCTATTATTGTCTTTTGTTTCCTTTTCTTCATTTTTCTTACAATTTTAACTTTTTTTATGTTTTTCTTTATGTTGTTTTTATCTTTGTTTATGTTTTCAATGAAAACTTTGCTTTATGGTTTTCTGTGACTTGTGCGGGTCGAAAGATTTGCAGGTATCTATTCTTTGTGTTCTTCGTTTATCCTTGTTGTTCAACGGTTTCTAAGTAAGCTTTTTGAAACCTACCTTGTTTGATCTTTTGCGTTTTAGATTTGGTATCTATTTTTGTTTGTGAGGTTCATGGTCAAGTCTGAGTGTCGTTTGCTCATTAAGTCAGTCACCAAAAAAGGAAACTTAAAAAATAGTGGGCTATAAGTGAAGAGTCAAGTTAAAGCAATAACTAGGGCCAGTTTTGGGTAGTTTCACGGTCACCTTTTTCTGATGATGATTACTGACAAAAGCCAAAGTAAACAATAAGTCAGTTTGTCAAGCTAGCTGAGGCCCAAATTGTTGAACGACCTTTTGATGTTATAGTTCTTTAGTCATCAAAATCAAACAAATACTTGAAGAATCCATTAATAGTACAGAAGAGGTTATAGGCTTAAAAGATTTAGATATAAGGCCATGAAAAGGTTTACTGGTGCTGTCCCTATGATGATTGTTCGCAAGTGGATGGTTGATAGAGAGCTGGATTTTGACCAATGTGAAGTTTTGGAGCCTCTTTTAGAGTAAAGAGTGACTAGAGGGGATGAAAATAGTGTAGCCTTTTATCTTCATGTTTTCAATGGAATTTCATCTTCTATTAGAACTTTTTTTTTGTTAACTATTCAAGGTATATAGCTTATTACAAATCAATTAAAGCCAAACTAGTGGGCGATCATAGTGGCATACTTCTTACTGTGCAATTAAAAACGATGGATGCTTTCCGTAAATTTGTTTAGGATGTTGTTTGTTTTGAAAGTAAGTGAGCCTTCCTTGTATCATGTGCAGGCATGGAACAATGGAAGGCTAGTGATAACCCTTTTATTAAATGCTTACTTATTCAAGCATCAGTTTTTCATTATGTGTAAAAAAGCAAACACAAAATGGGGCTGCCCAGTTAGATGGAGCCATAGGTCCCCTACGAGCAATGTAAAACCTCTTTTATCATTTTAGAGGGAAGAACAAGTGGACTTTTTCAAAAGAGACCAAGTTAGTTGCTAAGAATATATGATGCTTTAGAATATCCAAAGATATTATCTTGGTTTTGGCATAAAAAATGTTCCAAAGGAACTGATACCTTCCCCTGGGAAGTGAAAAAGAAGACATCTACATGTATTCCTTTATGTGTTTATTGTGGTATTTAGGAGTTACTTGAATTTTTTATTGTTTTGCTTATATCTGGAATATGAGCAACTAGCAAGAAGGATTTAGAAAATGTTCTTGAAGAGCCTTTATATGCATAAGATGTTAATCATGGTGGTTTTTTTCAATGCTTGAGATGTTAATTAGGGCTCTTTTGGTGGTAAGGAGTTATCTTGTAGTCAACCTGTGGTTGATTGACAATTTACCCTTAGTAAAAAATTGTATATTCTTGCAAATTTTAACTTGGTTGGCCTATTTTTATTTAACTTAGCTTATACTTTTTATTTTGTCACATGAATGGATCCCTTGTAACAAGCTGTGGAAGAGAGTGTCGTTAAACAAAAGGTCACAAAGAAAATTACCCACCTGAAATAAAAATGTAATTGCAAGTGTTAGAAGGGTGAAGGTGATATTCTTGTTTTAAAAGAAGTAACTACAGGGTAGGGTAAGGTAGCCAAGGAACGCGTAGCCGTCACTTCTACCCTTGCTACTACTCGAGTTGTGTCTACTCTATCGAGTGGGGCAAGGATTGTGGATGCTATAAGGGTGTCTAATAAGCAAATCTATTTTTTACCCTTTTGGTACGGTCTCGGTGCCTACCTCTCATGACTTATCTATTCTAGTAAGTGACAGTAGTAATGCTGGGAATACTACTAGCAGTCCTCAACTAGTGCTTTCAGAGATGAGTTCAACTTGTCCTTGTTGCATAAAAGTGTGTCTCAATGAGAAGGACACTTGAATACCACACCATCTTGCTTGGCAGAGGTAATATTTTGCCTTGTTTGTAGGTATCATGCATGTTTCTATACATGTCCATTTGCATGATTTTACTCTTTGTTGCTGTAAGCTATACATTGTGGGCTTGCCTATAATCGCTAGATGGTAGAGTGGTAAAAGAAATTTGATAAGGCTAAGGCAGATGTTGCCTATTATGCCAATTCGAACAAAGAGCTTTAGGGCTAGCTAGACAAGTTAAAAAAGGCCTAAAAGATGTTGAAAAACACACTACCGAGATTACCAAATTAAAGATAGAATTAAGAGGGTTAAAAAAGATATCTACTAATGTTGTCGAAAAGTTAGAGGCCTAGAAAGTTGAATTGGTAACTGTGACAGCAAAGATTTTTAGGTTGTAGGTTCAAGTTGACGAGGGGAAGCTCACCTTCAAGCTAAGTTGAAGAAATAACAGGAGCAACTATATGGTAAATTATTTATGTAATGCGTGGAACTTAATCTTGCCATCTTTTCTTGATTTGATATAATTGACTTGTTGTAATTTTGTTCTTTGTAGCAATTAATTGCATCTTGGATAATAGAAATTAACTACTTCTCCCAAAAAAAAAACAAAAAATAAATTTTTATTATCCAAAAGAATCTTGAATAATGATGTTTTTTTTAATAACAAATAAATAACCTCGCAGCACGAAATCAAATTGGTAAACTTTTAAATGCCATAGTGTTGTAAAAATTTTGCATTATTTTTTAAATCTAATTTCTATGGATTGGATTCGATCACTTATTTTTCTAAAAAGCCTTGTAGGCACCCTATTTTGTTCGGGCCCCTTTCAAATAAATCGTATCTAATCGAAGACTTTTAGATGAAATATGCCTATATCTCTTCCCAGGCCAGTTTTTAACATCCTAGGACTTAATTTGAAAGTAATAGAATAAAATAATAAAAATAAAAAATTGAGATAATTGTCGGCTGTTGTGTCATTAGAAACTATAAACGACCCAGTGTCAGGCGAAAAATTGTTTTGGGGAAGGTTTGAAATGCCTAAGGACCATTTTAAAAAAATGTAAAAAAAATCGTTAGAGATCATCATTTGAGGCATCATCAAGGCCATTCTGAAAAGCATAGATCAGTCCCTTATCATTCATGGCCAAGGTAAGGTGTTCGGAGAGCTAAAGATATGAAAAATTCACAATTCCATGACGGTGTATCAATACATGACTTTTAGATATCGATACAAGACTTCCACATCATCAAAAATGCAAGTTTCACATGTTGTATCAATGCGAATGAGTTGTATATCGATGTATATGCTTAAGTATCAATACCTTAGCATTTGTATCAATACAGATGCTTGTCAGTAGCTTGAAATTGAGATTTTTGGCTAAATGTATCAATACACAAGCTTTTGTACTAATAGAAGGCAAAAATGCTTTTTGTATCGATAAAGGTTCTTTTTATTGATAACTGAAGGCAAAATCGATACTAGTAAGCATTTTGCCCAATTTGTGCCATTTCAACCCTTGCATAATTAATATAAAACTTTGATTTAGACACATTTTTGGCATAAAAAATCATTAAAATTCATATCAAGCCTCAGCATTAGACTTAAGATTAGATCAAATGAAGTTTTGAGGCCCAAAAATGACTAGAAAAATAGGACTTTTTCATGGAAAACATGGTTTATTAGGGAGCATGCTTGGCTTTTCTTCATTTCGTAGACTCTTTAGCCTTTCCACTATATTACCTTGCTTGCTACGGCCAATGAAGATATAACCAGCTAAGCATAGTGCCTAGGGTTGTTATGTAGTACATATCTAAAACTCAAAAATACCTTTTGATGCGAAAACCCTAAGAACAATGTCTTAAAACCCCCGAATAACACTTTGGATCAAAGACTAAAAACCCAAAAAATAATAAGAAACTAAAATAGGATTCTTAACGCGAGAATTTAAATATAAAACACAAACTAATAATTCCAAAGGAATTGGAAACTTGGCCTTATGCTTTAGCATTAATTGTTAACCAGAAATATCAAAAGTTAAATGCCACAAGATTAAACTCTTGATAAGTTCTGATAGAGTCCAAAGAAGAAGTCAAAGAAATTTTCTTCACCAAGAAGAGTACTTGTATTAATTATCCTAAGCAAAACTCAAAAACCAGTCTGACAATTGCAACAGACTATTTATAGCCAAAAGACAAAACCTAAGGCATAGGCCTTTAGATGGCCAATTAAAATGTCAAAACAAAGCCCGAAGCCTAATAACTAGTGTCCCAAAGCATGGGCCCTTGTTATAGATACTTAAAGCAATTAAAATAACATGTGATAGGAAGTGCCACTTATTAAAAAGAGTCTAGTCCATAAGTAAGCAAAAGATAAGCCAAATATAAACATTTGGCCCAATCACTAAATAACTTACTCATAAGCCTGAAGCAAGTTAAATAAGTATGGTTGATTGAAGCCCACTTCCTTCTTAAATTCCACGTCCACTCCATCTCTATCTTTAGCTTCTTGTATAAATAGCTTCTTGATTAGTCCTTGCACATCTTTTTGTAGTTGTTTAGCCCGAGCTCGTCTAAGAGGTCCACTCGACACTTGGAAGTCCTTTGGAACAGCATCTACATTGTCTTACATTGGCTGGATAGATTATTCCTTCGTTTCTCAAAAGGATACGTCTTCGAATCAGCACCTACATCAAAAGGAGAAATATCAGAAACACTAAATATGGAACTCTCTTGATACTTACTTGGCAAATCTAACTTGTAAGCATTGTCATTAATCTTTTCCAAGACTTGGAAAAGTCCATCTCCATGTGGTTGCAGCTTGGTTTTCCTTTATGTTGGAAACCTTTTTTTCCTTATGTGAACCCATATCTAATCTTCGGGTTCAAAGATGACAAGTTGGCATCCCTTATTAACTTGGGTAACGCTCTTTTCATTCTTCTTCTCAAAGTGTTTTCGTGCTTGTTCATGGATCTATTTTACCAAATCAGCCTTCCTTTTTCCGTCTAAGCTAGCATCGGTAAATGCATCAAATCTAATGGAGTTAAATGGTTAAAACCATAAACAATCTCAAAAAGAGAATAACCAGTTGAAGAATACATAGAATGATTATAAGCAAACTCGACAAGGGGAATACAATCTTCCCAAATTTTTAAATTCCTTTGAATAACAAATCATAGCGAAGTTCCTAAGGTTGGATTTACTAATTCGATTTGCCCATCAGTTTGGGAATGACAAATAGTGGAAAACAATAACTTAGTTCCTAATTTTCTCTGTGACATTCTCCAAAAATGACTAAAGAATGTAACATCCTTATCACTCTTAATTGTCCTAGAAATCTAATACAAACGAATAATGTCTCGAAAGAACAAATCGATGATTATGGTGTCATCAGTTTTATGGCAAGGAATGAAATGAGCCATCTTAGAAAACCTATCAACGACCGTAAATATTGAATCCATTCCCCTTTTGGTTCTAGGCAACCCTAAAATGAGGTCCATAGACAAATCTATCCATGGTTTCTTAGAAACAAGAAGTGGGGTGTACAAACCATGAGGTAATGTCCTAGACTTGGCTTATCTGTATAAAATACAATGTGAACACATACTCTCAACATCTTTATGCATTTATGGTTGGTAAAAATGTTCTTGCAATATGGCCAATGTTTTATGAACCCCAAAAATGCCCTATTAATCCACCACTATAAGACTCACGCACAGGTAATTCTTTTAAAAAACAAGAAGGCACACAAAGTTTATTCTCCCTAAACAAAAAACCATCATGCCTATAAAATTTACCAAAAGCAGAATTTTCAGATGCATCACACATATTTGCAAAATAATGATATTTTACAGACAATTCTTTGATATACTCAAATCCCAAACTTCGCACTAAGTGTAGATATTCGAGCATACCTGCGTGACACAGCATAGACTATAACATTGTCTTTCCTTTGTTTGTACTGAATGACATAAGGAAATGTCTCAATGAACTTTACCTACTTTACATGGTGGCGATTTAGTTTACCTTGATCCTTTAAGTGCTTTAAGGATTCATGATTAGAGTGAATGAAAAATTCCTTAAGCCAAAGGTAATGCTGCCACATCTTTAGAGCCCTCACTAATGCGTACAACTTCTTGCTATATGTTGAGTTATTCAAATTGGCTCCGCTGAGTTTCTAACTAAAAAATGCTATGGGGCATTTTTCTTGCATCAAGACAGCACGAATACCTATCCTTGAAACACCAAATTCAATCTCAAAAGTTTTATTGAAATTAGGAAATTGTAATAAATGAGCATAACACATTTTATCTTTCAACAAAGTAAAGGCTCTTTCTTGTTTTTCTCCCTATTTAAAGTTCACATGCTTCTTAATCATTTTTGTTAAGGGTGAAGCAATGGTGCTAAAGTCCCTCACAAGACATTGATAGAAGCTAGCAATCCCATGGAAACCTCTTACTTCAGTCACAAATTTAGGTGTCGGCCACTCTTTAATTGCCTTTGTCTTCTCTGGATCAACTTTAATGCCTTTTGCACTCATAATAAATTCGAGAAAAATAATTTTTTCCATGCAAAAAGAGCATTTTTTTAATATTAGCATACAACTTTTCCTTCCTGAAGATTTCTAGCACACATTTAAAATGATTCATATGTTTATTTAAACTCTTACTGTAGACTATAATGTCATCAAAATATGCCACAATGAACCTGCCAATGAATGCACCCAAAATATGATTTATTAATCTCATGAATGTACTAGGTGCGTTAGTAAGACCAAATGGCATAACTAACCATTCATATAACCTATGTTTAGTCTTAAAGGCAGTTTTTCACTCATCACCCAATTTCATTCTAATATGATGGTATCCGCTTTTCAAATCAATTTTAGAAAATATGCAACAACCATAAAACTCATCTAGCATATCATCTAATCTACGAATAGGGTGATGATACTTTATGGTGATTTTACTAACAGCCATACAATCCACACACATCCTCCAAGTTGCATTTTTTTTGGAACCAATAACACAGGCATAGCACAAGAACTCATGTTTTCCCTTACATGCCCTTTTGCCAATAGCTGTTCATCTTGCCTTTGGAGTTCTTTTGTCTCCTCAGGATTGCTTCTATATACCAGATGATTGGGAATTGCTGCACCAGGGATGGAATTAATTTGATGTTCAGTTTCTCTAATTAGTGGTAATCCTTTTGAAACTTTTCCTGGGAAGACATCTTCATATTCCTATAACAAAAAAACAACAACACTAGACAAAGATGGGTTAAGATCATTAGTGTTCAAATAAGCCTCTTTGTACATAAGTACAATCAATGGCTTTTGAGCATAGAAAGCACTCTTGCATTCCCTCTCTTTTGTATACAAACTTTTATTTTTCACTCTTGTTGTTAGGTTCTCTTCTTGCTCACTCACAGTAACTTGCTCTTCTAACACTTTTTTTTTATTTTTGCTCTAATTTTTATCGTTTTTCTCACCACTCACTCTTTCTTTTTTTTTTTCATTACACATGATCTCACTTTGGTTCCCTCTCTGTTTATTTTAATATTCATACACCGTTTTAGATGTTATTGGAACAAGTGTTACACATCAACCATCCTTTTAAAAATAGTACCTATTTTTGAAACCATTATAGCTAACACGTCTATCATATTGCCATGGCCTTGCTAACAAGATATGACTTGCATGCATAGGTACAACATTACATAATACCTCATCAGAATATTTCCTAATTGAAAAAGAAACAATCACCTATTTATTCACCTGAACCTCTCCACATTCATTCAGACATTATAGCTTATATGACAGAGGATGTCTCTTGCATTGCAATCCTAACTTCTTTACTAAGGTAGTACTAGCTAAATTAGTATAGCTACCTCTATCAATGATCAAAGTGCATACCTTATCGTTGATATCACAACGAGTATAGAAGATGTTCCTATGTCGTTCTTCATCTCCATCCTCCTTCATTTGAAGATTCACAAGACACCTAACTACTAATGCTTTTCCATGGACTGCGTACTCCACGTAACTTTCTTCTTCGGATGAAGAAGAAGAATTTTTCTTACTTTCATCATCGATCAGAATTATACCATCGGCTTTTATGACCATAGCTCTCTTTTTACTACATTAAAAAGTGATATGGCTTATTCCCAAACATCGAAAACATATAGTATCACGATATCAATTAGATTAGGAAGAGTTGGTACCTTTTTTATCGCTGACTGCCTTGCTTTTATTTTATCCTTGTCTTTTTAAGCTTGGCAATGACATTGTCCTCTTTAGTTTTTCTCTAATTCATTTTCCAAGAAGAATTGGAACCTGAATTTAATGAAGAAGACTTGTGCACTCCTTTGAACTTAAGTTGCCTCTCCACCTTCATAGCCATATGCACAATCTCTTTAAGCTCTACATAATGATGCCACTCAATCACATTGGATATCTTCTAATTCAAGTCACCCAAGAAACATGCCATGGTTGCCTCTTAGTCTTCTTCTACATTAGCTTTAATCATGGTGATTTCTATCTCCTTGTGGTAGTCCTCTATGCTTTTGGAACCTTGAGTAAGGTTTTGAAGCGGCTAATGCAAATCTCGATAATAATGGCTTGGCATAAAATGCTTCCTCATTACAGCTTTTATCTTAGCCTAAGTTTCAATAAGTCTATCCAATTTCTACGGTGACTAAGAATGACTTGATCTTACCAAACTATCGCATAATCTATGAATTCAATCACAGCAAGTTTCACCTTCATTTCTTTCAAATAATGGTGGCATTCAAACACAGTTCAACTTTCCATTCCCACTCTAGACATAACTCAAGATCATTTTTAACTTAAAATGGAAGAATCTTCATTTTAATGCTACCAATATTTCGGTCGATACCATTATGATTCCTACACTCCCTTCTAGGCCAACGATTTTGCCTAGCAGCTCTTTGTGCAAATCCTCCAACATTCATGTACTATACCTCACTCTCATCCTCGTCTTCATCCATTGGCTCATCTTCTCCTCAAGGTTGGATATTTGGCCTGTTCCTCCTCTTTTCATTTGGTTGCTCTCTTTTCATCCTTGCAGTTGCAGCTTCTTGTCTGTCCATTCTATCTTAAAGATTTTGAAAGACAAGTTGCATTCTTTCAAACTATTGTTGCATGGCCCGAAGAGTGAAAGCAAGTTCTGGGTGTGTTTTTTGCTTTT
Source organism: Adansonia gregorii (assembly GCA_038382025.1). Taxonomy (NCBI): domain Eukaryota; kingdom Viridiplantae; phylum Streptophyta; class Magnoliopsida; order Malvales; family Malvaceae; genus Adansonia; species Adansonia gregorii. The sequence continues at coordinate 2,942,188 of JBBYHO010000003.1, forward strand.
TACTGCCTCTACCATCCTTTTGGATGCTTTTATGCTTTTTCCTTCCAAATTCATACTCGTAATAACCTAAATTGGTTAAAACCTCACAAGAATCACTCCCTCACATTTTTATCTTCAATTTAGGTCTTTCGCTCATGTTTGCACTCAATTTGGCTTTTGTCTTACTCTAATGATCTTGCTCTCTCATGCTTTTTACCACTCAAGAACTTTTTTTTGTTCTTTTAAGAGACTTACAATGAAGCAATCAAAAGTTAAGTCTAATTTGAACAATTCAAACTAATGACAACTCTTAAATTTGCAAATAAACAAATTGAAAATAAACAAAAAGAAGAAAGATACATGAAAATAGAAAATTGACTAATGAAATTGAAGTAAATAGAAAAAGATATGGCTAACTCAATTTATGTATATGACCTAAAAACCTAATGGAAAGAAATAAAAGAGGAAATAAAACAATGAATATTCTGTAAATTATGGTGATTGGGTGTATGAATGACTGAAAATGTAAACACTAAAAACTTAGGAAAGGGTCAATCGATTAATTAATTGATTGGAAAAAAATTGATTAGAAAGAGATTACATAGGAAATTACCAAGATATCAGAAAAAAAAGCATAAAATTTGGTCAAATTGGTATATCAATTAATTTTAGAAGAAAAGAGTGAAACTATAAAGAATACAACAAAGGTAACAAAATCAGAGAATTGATTAGAAGGAAAAAAAGGGGATACTACCAATATATTAGAAAAGGAAAGAACAAAATCTAGTTTACCTAAGGGGTAAAATCAAATTAAACTCCCCCAAATTTTTAGAATATAAATTGCCTCTTTGCTAGTGCATCCAAACTTTTTTTTGCCACCTCTTTTTCTAACTTTTTTTTAACGAGTAAATTAATGATCAGCAACAATTAAAAGGCTAATCAAGACAAGAATAACTTGATAAAAGAAATAAGAGATAGATCACTTGATCTAAACCAAAGATCTAATGCCAAATGATGTGGAAACCCCAAGAACAATGTCTCAAAACCCCCGAATAACACTTTGGATCAAAGACTAGAAACCCAAAAAATAATACAAAACTAAAATAAGATTCTTGACTTGACAATTAAAGTACAAAACACAAACTAAGAATACCAAAGGAATTGGAATCTTGACCTACTGCTTTAGCATCAATTGCAGACCAAGAATATTAAAAGTTGTACGCCACAAGATTGAACTATAAGTTCTGATGGAGTATAAAGCAGAACTCAAAGAAATTTGCCTCACCAAGAAGACTGCTTGTATTAATTATCCTCAGAAAAACTTAAAAACCAGTCTTATAATCGTAATAGACTATTTATAGCCAAAAGATAAAACCTAAGCTATCCTAACTAGTGAAACTCATATAGGCCTTTAGATGGCCAATTAAAATGTCAAAACAAAGCTCCAAGCCCAATAACTAATGTCACAAAGCATGGGCCCTTGATATAGATATTTAAAACAATTAAAATAACATGTAAAAAGGGTCTGGCCCATAAGTAAACAAAAGATAAGCTTAAATATAAACATTTGGCCCAATCACTAAATAACTTGCTCATAAGCTTGAGGCAAGTTAACTAGGCATGGTTGATTGAAGCCCACTTCCTCCTTGAATTCCAAGTCCCCTCCATCTCCATCTTTAGCTTTTTACATGAATAGCTTCTTGATTAGTCCTTGCACATCTTTTGGTAGTTGTTTAGCCCGAGCTCATGTAAGAGGTCCACTCGACACTTGAAAGTCCTTTGGAACATCATTTATGTTGTCTTGCATTGGTTGGATCACATCACCCTTGCTTTGGCTTAGAAAAGCATTGCCTGAGCATAAGATTATAAAATAGCCAACTTTGGCTGAGCCAACATACATTCTTACACTTTCAAAAAAAAGTTTATAAACCGCTCAAAAAAATTTCGTAATTCTTTCAAACCACCACCAAAAAAACTTCAAAAAACTTTTTTTTCCTTCATTTACACTCTTCAAGCTTTCCTCTATTGATATTAGAGCCCTCTAAGTCTAAAGACTTTTCTGCTTAACATCTCTAGCAAGGTTTCCAAGCCTTTGGGTATATTTCCTACTCTTTTTCCATTCATTTACTTTTCTTTACATTTGCATCAATTTAGTAAGCCAAAATCCATGTGACCATGGCCCTTTTCTAGGATGATTCATGCAATTTGTGACTTTGTTTATGGTAGACTTAGGATATTTAATGCTATATTGACTCCTTTTGCCATATTCTACTATGCTCACATACTTGGTTTAGTTTAAAATCATGTTTTTAATGCTATCTTGAAAATTTCAACAAACTTTTTCTTGTTTAAACATGTTCATGTCATCTTCCATGGCTTGATTCTTGATGTCATTCATGAAGTTAGCATTTTCATGCTTCTTGTTGATCATTCTTTCATATTTTTGTCATCATTTTCATGCCAAAATGTCATCTTTACTTGCTTAAATATGCTATCAATGTTCACTTTCATGTATGTCACATTTAGTTGATAACACTTTATCAAGATGTTTCCTTGTTTGTTGCAAAAATTTGATTTTCAAAAAACCTTCAAGTTAAGTTTATATTACTCCCAATAAGTAGAGATTCACAAAGATTTAAGTTTTCATTAATTATTGCTGTAATTTAGCTTTCCATGTTTGAATTCATGGTCATACCAGGTTAAAGATTCTGATGTTCAAAATAAAATAGCCTTTTTACTTGTTTTAAAATATGTGTGCCTTAATTGTAAGGTCTAATACCCTGTACTAACTTGTTACTGGGTTATTCTATTATCCTAAACTATTTCAGGATTGTGTGAATGAGCTTATGAAGCCACTATCACTAACCCTCTTTGTTATCAACATTTGGATATTCATAACCTCAGCTTAGTCCTAGAAACTTGAAAACCAAAAAATCTCTCATGGTTTGACCTAGTAGCACTATAGTCATGATTTAAAAAATCACTTTGGAGCCTTAGAACCTTTTTCTATAATTTCTTGATATTTTTTCCTTAAAGGGCATCAAATTAGCTTTTTAATAGTATCTTTTTTGCCCTTGGATCATTCTAAATAAGGGAGTTATGAATTTTCAGACCTTTTCTATCTGGAACCTTTAGAATAAATGATTTACATTCTGTTTGGGCAATTTCGGCCCACTAGCTGATTTTTTTTTTTTGGAATTTTAAAGTTTTTTTCCAAAACTTTCATGCAATTACCTTTATGGAAAGGTATCGTTTGCGATTTAATGATTTTGAAAAAGTCTAAGGTGATTTTTCGAAGTTCATTACACCATTTCCCCTACACATGCTGCCAATGCTGAAACAAACTCAATTTTAAAAATTAATTCCACTTAAAAAGAGTTTTCTTGTTTTTGTATTTTTGTAATATTTTTATATTAATTCTCATCGTGTTAGCTTTCCAAGGATACGTTGTTTACCCTATGAACTCTTTGGATGAACTCGAAATAAATTCAGGAAGTGCAATAGTGCGATGTTGTCCCTTGTTTTTAGACTTAAAAATTAGATTAATTTCTCGAACTATTTTTTTCGACACATTAGAATGTCTTGAAATGTGTCCAATTAATTTCCCATGGAATCATGTGTCTCGAAATAGGTTTCGCGAGGCTAGATCAAGGCCAAACAAAAAAAAAGTAATTTTGTCTTCAATTTGAATTGTCTATCTTAATTTTAGAATACCTATTTTCATAAAAAAAATTTCTAATTTTCATCTTTAGAGATACTTCAATCGCGGATTACAAACTTCATTTAAATTTCAAAAATCACTAAAATTTTCACCATTAGGGATACTCCAACCCTATCTGCCAAGGGGATACTCCAAACTCACTTTTCAGTCAAAATCCAAATTTTCTCTCTACCGGATTTCCCCAGACCTTTTAATTGAAACCTTCTTTTTCACACCTCAAGTGACCATCGAGTCCAAGTGGGTCTTAAAATTGTCATTCTAGTTATTCTTTAATAATCAAAGATAATTACGAGATACATCGCAATCGTCCCTCCTTTCTTATGCTTTTATGTGTTTATCTTTATGTAATATTTGTTATATTCATTTTCGTCTTACTAACATGTTTCCCTTTGTGGTGTCCATCAAATGTTTTAGAAAATTACAAAGCAATGTTTTGTGTCAGTATTTCTCCAATGCTTGACACAAAATTATCCTATTTTCAATATTAAATCCGGAGATCATTTTTTAGTCAAAAAATCATTATGTTCCCCATCTCTCCAGGGTGCATATAAGATTTAAAATTTCTTCAAAACCTAGCTTCACTATTTTTTACAAAATTCATGCATAAGAAAGGGGATTATATCAAAATAATGACAAGTCAAAATCGAGAAAACCGAAACCTATATATGACATGGCTAGCCGGTACGATTTTGGGCATCATGAGAATGTTCATACTTCCTCGCACATAATCAACTCCTGAACCTGATTGAAGAATCTTTGGACCTCATAGATCTCAAAATAGATGTTTCGAGTTTTGTAAATCAGATATCATTTTCAATAGGCATCTGATCATGTCTAGCTCAAATAATCAGTGATGACTTGAAGTCTTCGACCACTTTGTGGTGGCCATTCAAGACTGGTTGGATGAACGATATATCCGACCGTCTTTCCCGTTACTATCATTTCATCTTGCCTAATCCAAATCTTAATCAAGGGATAATCAAAAGGTTGTTACTTTTAAGTGGCACACGTGACCATCCGAGCAATTTGGGTTGTGCCAAGTGCACTTCGCGACAAGCATAATTATGTATAGCATACAAAATCTATTAAAATCCCGAGTAATGAAAATTGTAACATTGTGCCCAGTAATTTGGGTTGATGATCAATTTTCTTTTATTCCCTATCATGTCGGATTTATTTCTTAAAGTTGAATAAACTAGAGACAAAATCTATTATATTACATTACTAATGCATTTGACAATACTAGTAAATTTTATAAAAATGCTACCTAATGGTTCATGCCAAATTTAATTTTCAATTTAAACAAACGTGACTGTTACAATTATTCTTATATTTTAATTAAAATATCACTTTCATGAATTACTTTTTTTTTTGCTAATAAGTATCATTAGTAGTTTTTATTAGCAAATAAGCTCATTGATTTTTTTAATTAATAAATATCCACCATAAATACATATTATATGTTTACGTTTTCTCTAAATTAGAAATCTGTTAATTTGAAGTTTTTAAAAATTTCATAAACTAATTAATATATAATTTTTGTATTAAAATTTAAAGAAAAATTTAAAAGTAATTAATAGTATAAAATAATTAAAAGCATAGATTTTTGCTTAGACTTGTCAAAGAACTCGGTCATCTACTCGAGCTCAAAAGTTCAATTAATAAAAAATATTAAACCTTTTGAAATGAGTTAACATAAAAATATTAAATCTATTAAACATATCTACTTTATTATAACTACTAAGGTTTTGACAAATATTAGAATTATAATAGTTCAAGATAACTGCTGAATTGTGTATGTTGTTTATTTACAAATAAATTGATCAATTCTTTGTTTCACCACTCTTTTTTTTTTGGCTTTTATTACTATAATTAAAAAGAAAGTGGAGGTGCATTATACTAAAATTTGGGAGGTCCAATTTTTCCGTCTTTTAAACCCATGAGTTATCTCATCAAATCTTTGGAATCATCGTATGTGTTAATGATTTTTTATTTTAAAATGACTAAATCATTATTTAGAAGTAAAAGGATTATATTAGTTCACTTCTTCCATTATGTTATGACTTCATAGTAATATTTATCAACATTGTGGTCAAAATTCCATCCTTCGATCCCAATCATATTGCTTCAGTTATTCCATTACAATTTTAATAAAATTAGTCCATTCACTTTAACCAAAAATCACTTTAAGGACTATCATAATTTTGTTAATGTCTTGCTTTAATTTGGATAACGAAGCATCTAATAGTTTTGCATTAGCTAACGTCTGATTTTTATTTGATAAGCATTTCTTTTGTCTAATGTCAATTCTCACCCCCCCCCCCCCAAAAGAAAATAGCAAGAGTCAAAATAGATAGTGATTGAATATATAAATGGCTATACTAAGGGATACAAATATTAAATAAAAAAGGCAACAATAAAACTCTTAAAATACTCTTTTAAACATTTTAAATTTCAATAATTTTCAATTTGAATGAGTTTTATCCTGATATAAACCCTAAAATTTTCATAGATAAAGGTTCACTACTAAGATTATTCTTGTTATTTATTTAAACTTGAATATGACATAAACTTTATATATATATATATGTAATTACAAAAATCGATTTAATGTTAATGTTAAACTATTAAGAAGTTGACCCCCTATCGTGAGGTTATATTCGTACAGTTTTCCCTCCCAAGTTATCAACAATCAACTATGTAATGTAATATTTACAAACAAAGCGCAGTCTCGGCCTTATATTTCCATTCCTCTTACCAATTACGAAACCATTATTATCAAAGCCTCGTTTTTATTTTATTTTATTATTGAAATCTCTTTTCGTTGAAACTCTGTTTCCGCCCCCATGACTCCTTATGACCGAAGATATGGCGATCCCCAATCTTACCGTCAGCGTAGGGGGTACTTCCGCTCGTCTTTCAGATCTATCCCTTCCTCCACGATTTATTATTTTATGATTCAATGATTGAAAAATTTCCCTTTTTTTGCAGTGATTTTATGTGCCAACAGCCTCCTGTAGGCCCACCAGCTATGGGTCCAGGAATGGTCCTTCCAGCTGCCGCTAACACTTACCCCCGCGGTGGACAAATTCCTTACGGTGGCCCTCCAACGGCGCTGCTGCCATCTTTTCAGGGAAGAGTGCCCGGACCCGTCCCAGGTGAAGGGAATTTGGATACGTACTCGAGCTTCCAACCACCCGCGGGAAGATTCGAGATTGGCCGCGGTGGGGGCATAGTTAATACTCATATTGTAGACAGGAGAAGTGACGGGGTAAGAGGTCGTGAAGCCGGTCGTGGTAGAGGCAGCGTTCGCCATGGTAGTGGCGGCGGAAGGGGTTACGGAGGTAGGCACGGAGGGTCATCTAGAGGCGATTTAGAGAATGTTTTTCTTCCAAGGCAAAATTTTAGAGATTTGGTTCCTTTTGAGAAGAACTTTTACATGGAGAGTCCTGGGGTTAGAGAAATGACAGAGCAAGAAGCTATGTTTTATCGTAGAACACGGGAGATTACAGTCCAAGGACATGATGTTCCAAAACCGATAAGGATGTTCAATGATGCCAATTTCCCTGGTATTTCTATTTTGATTGGTTGGTTTTCAATTCTTTTGAAGTCTAAATTTGATTTGATCCGACTTTAATTTTTTATTTAAATAAATTTTGTATTAGATTACTGCCTTGAGGTGATTGCTAAATCGGGTTTTGTTGAGCCAACTCCAATCCAGGCTCAGGGGTGGCCTATGGCTTTAAAGGGGAGGGATCTAATTGGTATCGCTGAGACTGGTTCTGGCAAAACGCTGGCATATTTACTGCCGGCATTGGTGCATGTTAATGCACAGCCACGATTGGGTTAGTATCATTAATCAGTTCATATTTTTGGTTGTTGTAGTGTACATTTGAATACAGTTGCTCATTTTTCGTGTCTATAATTGTTTAGTGCATGGTGAGGGTCCTATTGTATTAATATTAGCGCCTACGAGGGAGCTGGCTGTTCAAATTCAAGAAGAAGCTGCAAAATTTGCGACTCGTGCTAATATAAGAAGTACTTGTATCTATGGTGGTGCACCTAAGGGACCACAAATTCGGGATCTTAAAAGAGGTATTCCTAGTTGTCTCTTTGAAATGTGAATAACTTTATTGCCCTTGGGTTACTGCAGTATTGAATTTAAGGTTTTCCTATATTAGGTGTTGAGATTGTAATTGCTACACCTGGTCGGCTGATAGATATGCTAGAAGCTCAAAACACAAACTTGCAAAGAGTGACTTACCTTGTTCTGGATGAAGCTGATAGAATGTTGGATATGGGGTTTGAGCCTCAAATAAGAAAAATTGTTGCCCAGGTAGCTGTATTTGTCACTAAGTCGTCATCTTTTAAATTACTGTGCATTGCCCATTTGTAGAAATTTGTTTGAAATTCTTCAAGTTTTTTAAGCTAATAACTTTATTCTGGATTTAGCAATGGACATTAGCAAAGTTTTATTTTTTTCATACATGATCTTCTTCTTTATATATATATATATATATATATATATATATATATATATATATTGCACAAAAGATACAAACAAGCATTGAATTCAGCTAACTGTATAGTTCAATGATTCAGATGTAGAAAAGGTAGTTCAAACCAGTGAAGTAGAGAAATTGCTCACTTAAACTTGCTAATGGCATTGCTGCTAGCCACATTCATATGTGTTAATGTGTCCTTTGTTCAGTTAAGAACAAAGCTGTATATTTTAAACTTATTTTGATCCTTGATGTTTAGACTTTTGACCAAATTGCTTCTTTTGTTTCCAAGGTTGTTGCATTTTAGTTAATTTCATCTGGTTGTCTTGTTCTGTCTAGACTAGTAGTCTTATTTAGTAATGTTAGGCATCACATCCTGTCAAAAGAAAGAATCTTTACGTAACAATTTTGGTTTTATCCATAATCAGATTCGGCCTGATAGACAAACTTTGTACTGGAGTGCAACATGGCCAAGGGAGGTTGAATCTTTAGCAAGGCAGTTTTTACGCAACCCATATAAGGTTTTGTAATAAAGTCTAAATGGCATCAATGTTTAAACATAAGTTTGTATGTGCTTCCCTATTGATTTTTTTGTTTGAGGTGCGTAGATGCTTATTCAGGGTTTTGCCTAAACTCTTATGATGTTCAGGTTATCATTGGATCAACTGATCTGAAAGCAAATCAATCTATTAACCAAGTTGTTGAAGTCATGACAGAGCTGGAAAAGTACAACAGGTTTGTCTTTGCAACTTGCTCCTGGGAAAGTTTTGTTTGATATTGTGATATTAAATCTTGATCTTTCTCTGGGCAGGCTAATCAAACTGCTGAAGGAAGTGATGGATGGGAACCGAATACTCATTTTCATGGAGACAAAGAAGGGATGTGACCATGTTACTAGGCAGCTGAGAATGGATGGATGGCCTGCCCTGTCCATCCATGGTGATAAAAACCAGACTGAAAGAGATTGGGTCCTGGCTGAATTTAGGAGTGGCAGAAGTCCTATAATGACTGCCACTGATGTGGCTGCACGGGGCCTTGGTAGGATCACTGTGTGTTAGGAGTCTTTGGATATTCATATAGGTCTTGAAATGGTGAAGATAAGCGAGTCTGCCGGCTGCTTTCCAGTTTCCGGAGACAATAATTTGTGGCTTGGGTGCAAAGGAGTTGCCATGATGTGCATTACGAATATGTGAACATTTAAATATTTTAACTGATTAGCATGATCCTCCACTTAAAGGGAGTTATTTTTTGGATTGAGAGGCATACTGGTTTCTCATATGCACGATGTCTACTAAGATTATTGGCTACTATCTTGTACTTACAGCTCATGTTACATGGACACAGGTAGCATAATTTGCTTAGAGAGCTGTGGTGGTGATCTATAATTTGGAGGCATGTACAGTACCAAAGCTCAGGCTACTCTGTTCCCTTGTTTGTGAAGTTTTATTTCGTGATTTAGGTTGGGAGAAAAGAGAAATTAGAAAGCTCTCTTATGTGTAGTTATATGTGCTTGCTTGAATTGCCTGACTTGGCATGACTACGATAATCAAGTGTCTAAGTAAAATGGTTGAAGTTGAAGTTAATGTTGCCCATCCACAGTTATGGAGCTGGTTTGTTGCAGCAGCCTGGTTGACTCACATTTGCTTATATTCCTTGATTGGACACGAAAATGGTGGTAAACCAGCTCCTTATCCCTGCAAGGTTAAGGTGGGCACATTTATCTAATGAATGTGTTATCTTAATATCGATCATTTGGATCTTAGGGTGCAGGGATAAGGGAGTTTTTGAAATTTTCTAGGATTCTTAATGTACTGAGCCTGCTTAGTAAAAGAATGTTGCGTGCAATTTGAAAGTTTTTAGTGTCCTTCAATATTCATTTAATATAGAGTCAAAACAATGGCAAGCTGTGCTGGTTCTTCAGTGTTGGCCTGTCTATCTTGTAAATTATTTCGAGCAAACAACCTTATATTGCCAGTTTTGCTTTGTTTGCTGTAGATGTGAAGGACATAAAGTGTGTGATCAACTATGATTTTCCTTCCAGTCTGGAGGATTATGTACATAGGATTGGTAGAACTGGTCGAGCGGGGGCGAAGGGAACTGCTTTTACCTTCTTCACACAGGCAAATGCAAAGTATGCTAGGGACCTTATCAAGCTTCTGCAAGATGCGGGGCAAGTTGTTTCCCCTGCATTGTCTACATTGGCCCGCTCTTCTGCTTTGAGGTTTGGAGGTAACACCTGTTGGCAAAAGTCAAGTGTGAATAAGACTTCCTGGGTATAATTCTTTTAGATAATCATCATTGCTTGTTTTGGTTTTAGGTTCAGCCTCAGGGAGGAACTTACGGTCCGGAGGACGTAACGGTTATGGTAACCGGTCTTTCATATCAGGATCTAATACCGTACCGATTGGTGTAAAGAAAAGGCCTTGGTAGTTTGCGTACTTAGTTGAGGTTTATTGATTTGAAGGAAATTATGCTCAGTGTTGTGATGTAGGATATGGAGGGTTCAGAGATTGTTTTTGGATTTCATTTCAGTTTATTATATTATAGGTTATGGCAGGGTGTTGGTATGTTGTTGAGCATTAAAATACATGTTTTACAGGTAGATATAATGAAAATGTCAATTTAAAATATTAAATTAATTGTAGATAGAATAGATTGCTTTCTCATTAGATTTGTGCAGTCTGTCTGATATCAAGAAGATCGATTTTTTCTTGAGTAATTAAGAAGATCAATTTGATTTCGCAAAATATATATGAGGGTGGTAACCGTTTGGTTTGGTGAAAAATTTTTGGTTAATATTTAGTATTTTACAAGAAAATATAAAAAACTAATTAAGTTCTTCCCTTTTATTTTTTTTTCAACCACATAATTGTTCGTACTAATTAGAGTTTATAATTGAATTGGTGTCGTGAATACACTTGATTAAAAAAATTGCATAAAATAAAATTAAGTTTATTGTAATAAAATATAATTATGGGGTTTTTAGATATTTTAATATTAAAATATTAACTTTCCACTAAAAATTTACTTGCTATTCTATTTTAGAACACGATATTTTTTAGTATTTTTTTTTATAACCTACACAGTTATCAGGTGTGATATAAATTACAATATATCTAAAGTGCTTTTCTTTACGGTATAAAAAAATGCTTTCTTTTTTTTTTTTTAATTATTTTTCACGATTGTGACTGGCACTTTATATCTAAAATTTCAATAACAATGGATTGTTCATCATATTCTTAATTTTTTAATAATTTTTATTATTAATAAAATTTATTCTATTTATAAGTAAAAAATATTTTATTAGATGATTTTTGGATTTATTTAATTTTTTGTTTAAAAAAACTTTAGCGTGGCGGTAAGAAGAATAAGAGACTGCGTGTATTAATCTATTTGATAATAAGAAAAAAAATTATATTAAATTGTTTTACCTTCATTGTTCTAAATTTTCATTAAATGAAATAAACATGTAAATCCAAATTTTTATTAACATGCCCTTTATTTTTTTTATTTGATTGACATAGAGTTTATTTATTTATTTATAATTTTGATTAACACACACTTAATTTTTATAAATAAATAAATAAATATTTAGGTGTTATGCATGTGATAATAAATATTAATTTTTAAACATATGCAATATTAAAAAAATTATTTAAACTGATATGCTTGATTAATTAAAATAAGCATTAAAAAAAAGGATGAATTTTGTAATAATAGTAATAGATGAGAAGTAGCTATTTAGGCATCAGCCACCCTGGTATTAAATTTAAATTAATTAAGGGAAGGAAAACGAGAAGAAAAGAATAGAATACTAGAGTTGTCCAATCTAATGGACAATCTACTGCTTCCTTAGCATTACTTTTTGTGATGTCTTGGAACAAAGGGCAATCATTGAACGAACAATGGATTAATGGGATCTTTCTTGTTTGTCAGAATTAGAATTCCCACCAATCACACTAAAGAATGTTCCTTATCCTCCTCCCTTTCCTAGCCTTTGCACCATTAATTTCTTTTCTTCACCTCAGTCACTCCTTCTCTCTTTATATATAAATATTTCCAAGTATAAGACAATATGCAAGTCCATACTTAATTTGTTTTTGGAGTAGCATTTGCGTTGCTTTTACTGAAATGGATTCCCGCCAACCCTTGAAACGATCGGATACAATTGCAGATAGCATGCCTGAAGCTTTGAGGCAAAGCACCTACCATATGAAGAGATGTTTCAGTAGGTATATATCATCAGTATACATCTATACCTCTGTACCTATATATATATATATAATCGGTTAATGAGATCAGCCTGCCACGTGGGCTTATTTTGCTGTTTTATTTATATTTTATTTTAATTTTTTTATTATTTCAAATGAATTTGTACACATGGAATTCAACATTGATTGAATATTGTATAACCTATTCGAGAAAAAAATTATTCTATTAATTATCTTAGATTTTTTGTTTTATTTTTAAATAATATATTTCAAATGTTGATTTATAGGTTGACTCATAGGTCGATTTAAAATCTGTACTCGATCGCTTGAAAGAAAGTTAAAAAAGAAGTGTATTTTTATTAATTATGTTTATTTTATTTTTCAATGATATATTTAAAGAGATTAATCGCACGTTAGCTTGGATCAATTTAGAATCCATAACCAATCAATTTGGAAAAAAATATTTTATGAATTATCTTAATTTTTATTTTTATTTTTAATTTTAAATAATCTATTTAAAGGAATTGATCAGCATCTTAACTCGCAAGTTGATTTAAAATTCATGCTTGACTTGCTTGTAAAAAAATTTATTTTATTAATTATTTTTATTTTTAAATAATATATTTAAAATGATTGATTTGCATATTAATGAAAATATAAAATTTAAATATATAATTATTATTTAATAAAATTTAATTTAAAATGAATTTGTTATTAATAATTAATTAAAATACCCTCCAGCTAAGCGGGGGGCATAACTCTAGTAGTATATATAATTCCTCATTAAATTGAATTTCGGTATCTTGCATGTATGTTTTTAACTTTGATCCCCTTTAATATCCTGCACAAAAGGTTGGCGGCAACGGGGAAAAGGTTACTGAAACGTCAGCATTTGATGGACGAAGTAGAGAAATCAATAGAAGACAAGGTTGAGAGAAGCAAGATCCTGGATGGCCTAATTGGTTTCATTGTGACATCCACTCAGGTCTTAAATTTTAATTAATCCCAAAGTTACTTTTATTAATTAATGTTATCATTTTCGTTATGTCTGCTCAGGTCAACTATAACTGTATTAGCTCTAAACATTTGCAGGAGGCAGCTGTTGTTCCACCATATATTGCTTTTGCCGTAAGACCAAATCCAGGATTCTGGGAGTTTGTCAAGTTGAACTCAGAAAACCTCCATGTGGATGCAATAAACGTTTCAGAATACTTGAAGTTCAAGGAAATGATCTTCGATGAAAATTGGTATAATTATAGTACTTCTCTCTGAAGTTAAAATTGAATTTTGAACTTGGGTTTAGCTCAAGTGATAAATTATACAGATCCTTATCACTATTATTCTAAGGTGCAGGGCAAACGACGAGAATGCTTTGGAAATTGATTTTGCATCCATTAACTACAGTACCTCTCATTTAACCCTTCCTTCTAGCATTGGCAATGGCTTCAGCTACATCTCAAAGTTCATGTTCTCAAAGCTATGCGAGAACTGTGAAAGCTCGACGCCATTGTTGGACTACTTATTGGCCCTTAATCACCAGGGGGAGGTAATTGAATATATACATACATATATATGTATATTTGGCTCCATTTTTTTCTTCTGTTCTACTTTTATTCCTTCAAATAATTTAGAGAGTCATGCATGAATGTACTTGAAATTTCAGGATCTCCTGATAAATGGAAATCTTAATACGGTTGACAAGCTTAAAACAGCTCTGTCCGCAGCCAACAATGTCATCTCCACATTACCCAAAGAAACACCATACAAGAATTTTGAGCTAAGGTTATTGTATTTTCCAATTCCCCTTGCCATAAGCCCCACCAATTTAATTTATATCTACACTGAAACTACTTTATACATAACAACTATAATACATTTGAAAGATGGCAAAAAATATCAGGTTGAAGGAGTTGGGTTTTGAGAAAGGATGGGGGGACAATGCAGAAAGAGTTAAAGAGACAATGATGACCCTTTCTCAGGTGCTACAAACACCGGAACCAGCAAAACTTGAGTCACTCTTTAGCTGGCTCCCAACTGTGTTTAAGATTGTAATCTTATCACCTCATGGCTACTTTGGGCAGTCAGATGTCCTCGGTTTGCCAGACACCGGAGGCCAGGTACAACATAATTAAACAATAAAGATGGATCCAACTGAGGTAATTAAGTACTTCATTACTCACAGAATATATATATATATATATATATTGGAAATTCAAACAGGTAGTTTACATTCTTGATCAAGTAAGAGCTCTTGAGGAAGCGTTGCTACTCAGAATTAAATTACAAGGCCTGGCGGTGAAGCCTCAGATTGTTGTGGTACACCATATAGAATATATATATATATATTTCGAGAGCAATTATGAAACAAGAGGCAGATTGATATTTTGTAACTTGTCATCAGCATGTCATTTTGCAATATTGTAGGTAACTCGCCTTATACCAGATGCTCGAGGAACCAAGTGCAACCAAGAGATAGAACCGATCATCAATACCAAGCATTCCCACATTCTCAGGGTCCCATTCAGGACAGATAATGGGGTGCTTCATCAATGGGTCTCACGGTTTGACATCTATCCATACCTAGATATATTTGCACAGGTATGTTCCTTCGTGTCTAACATTTAGTCTTGCCTTGCTGTTATTTTCTAATTCCATGGACTTGGAATTTTGAATTCAATGTCTATCACGATTAGGATGCTGTTGCAAAAATCCTTGAACACATGGAATGTAAACCAGACCTGATAATTGGAAACTACAGTGACGGAAATTTGGTGGCATCTCTAATGGCTAGCAAACTTGGCATCACTCAGGTGTGTAACGGTCATGATTGGTTTCAACAGACGCCAATCTGTAAATTATTTTTATCTGTCTATTAGACAATTGAGATGCGCTTATTACATATTCTAATCCCAGGGAACTATAGCTCACGCCTTAGAGAAAACTAAATACGAAGATTCAGATGTCAAATGGAAAGAACTAGATGCAAAGTATCACTTTTCATGTCAATATACAGCTGATATACTAGCAATGAATGCCGCTGATTTTATTATAACCAGCACCTATCAGGAAATCGCTGGGAGGTTGTTTACTTTTTATATGTTCTTGTTATAAAACATGAAACTTCATTTGAAGTATTGACTAAAAAGTGGTGAATTTTCTATTTGGCCCAGCAACGAAAAGCCTGGACAATATGAAAGTCATGCAGCCTTTACCATGCCCGGACTTTGCCGGGTTGTCTCAGGCATCAATATCTTTGACCCGAAGTTCAACATAGTTGCCCCAGGGGCTGACCAGGCTGTCTACTTTCCCTACACAGAGAAAAACAGGCGTCTATCCTCTTTCTATCCAGCCATTGAAGAATTACTCTACAGCCAGAATGATAACAACGAGCACATGTAAGACACGATTTAGTTTCGCAATATTCATTGTCCTAGGAAACTAATAGTAACCTTAATTTTGTTATGCTTGCAACAGTGGATATCTGGCAGACCGGAGGAAGCCGATTATCTTCTCTATGGCAAGACTTGATTCTGTGAAGAATATTACAGGTCTGACTGAGTGGTATGGAAAGAACAAGAGGCTTAGAGATTTAGTAAATCTCGTTGTCGTTGCTGGGTTCTTTGATCCGTCCAAGTCAAATGATAGAGAAGAACAAGCAGAAATTAAAAAGATGCATCATCTGATGGAGCAATATCAACTTAGGGGCCAATTTAGATGGATAGCAGCCCAAACCGATCGGCATCGCAATGGAGAGCTGTATCGATGCATTGCTGATACGAAGGGAGCTTTCGTGCAGCCCGCACTATATGAGGCCTTTGGTCTAACTGTTATCGAAGCAATGAACTGTGGATTACCCACCTTTGCAACCAACAAAGGAGGCCCAGCGGAGATTATTGTGGATGGGGTCTCAGGTTTCCATATTGATCCAAACAATGGGGACCAAGCCAGCAACATCATAGCTGATTTCTTTGAGAAGTGCAAGATGGATGCTCAACATTGGAACGAGGTGTCAACCGAAGGACTCCATCGCATACATGAATGGTACCATACACTAAAATGGCACCAATTAAAAAGTTTGGGGTAGAAAATTTTCATTGAATAGGTTCAGTTAATGTCTCTTGCATTTATCTGAAAACGCAGCTACACATGGGAGATTTATGCAAACAGACTGCTGAACGTGGGATCCATCTATGGATTTTGGAGGCAGTTGAACAAAGAACAACATCTGGCTAAGCAAAGATACATTCAATTGCTCTACAATCTGCAATTCAGGACTATGGTGAGTGAATTTGGACATTATTTATGAATGGTACACAAATATATTTTTCTCACAAGTTAATGTTTTCAGGCAAGGACTGTGCCTGTTCCAAGTGAACAAGCCCAAGTGCATCCAATAACTAAACTGCGACAACCAACAGTTCCAACCGCAATGGCTGAAACTCCGCAACTAGCACCAGTTACACCACCACCAGCATTGAGTAAAGCTGACCTTCGACCTGCAGCAGAAACTCTGCAAACAAGGCATGCCATCTAGCTCTGTCTTCTACTTAAGCTTATATTCTATAAGTATAACTGCATGATTGCACCATAAGCTATTGCATAAACTATAATAATAAAAGGAAGAAAACAGAAGCAGCAAAGGAGAAATGAAACTGAACCAAAGTAATAAGATCATAGATTTAAAATTTTCAATCTTGTATTTAGCCGTTGATTTGGTCTAACTTAACCGAAATTATTTTGTCACAGGGGTGAAAGTTTGCGGAAGAAGCAACGCACTCTTCAGAAGTTGTGCTTCATAGTTGGTTCTTTCTTATTCATTTATTATGTCATAAAAAAGTTTTCTTACAGGTTTTTGTGGTAAGGGTGACTGTATGAGCTGATGACAGAGACCTAAACATTCGTCAATTTGTAATAAATAAGATGCCTTCAAAGCTTTAATTAATATATGATCAAAAAGTTATGCATAAATTAGACACCTAGTTACAGTATTTTCAACATTTTTACTTTTCATTGTTTTTGAAGGTAAAATACGTTTCTAATATTACGTTTTTCATGTAAAGGTATATAGTTTCACTTATATCTAATGCATCGAAGAGTGTTAAATAACGATAATATCTCCAGCATTATCCTCTCTTTCAATATCCTCTCTTTCAGCATTATCTCTAGACATAACCGAAATTATTTTGTCACAGGGGTGAAAGTTTGCGGAACAAGCAACGCACTCTTCAGAAGTTGTGCTTCATAGTTGGTTCTTTCTTATTTATTTATTATGTCATAAAAAAGTTTTCTTACAGGTTTTTGTGGTAAGGGTGACTGTATGAGCTGATGACAGAGACCTAAACATTCGTCAATTTGTAATAAATAAGATGCCTTCAAAGCTTTAATTAATATATGATCAAAAAGTTATGCATAAATTAGACACCTAGTTACAGTATTTTCAACATTTTTACTTTTCATTGTTTTTGAAGGTAAAATACGTTTCTAATATTACGTTTTTCATGTAAAGGTATATAGTTTCACTTATATCTAATGCATCGAAGAGTGTTAAATAACGATAATATCTCCAGCATTATCCTCTCTTTCAATATCCTCTCTTTCAGCATTATCTCTAGACATTGTAGCTGCACTATTGCAATACAAGGAAATGGCTAGCATTGGTTGTGGCTACAACTCTATATCTAACAACAAATTTCTTAGCCATTCTACTTTTTTTCCTGTGGTAGTTAAAGCTATAAATTCAGATTCCATAGTTGAATGAGAAATGCAAGTTTGTTTTTTAGATGCCCAGCTAATAGCATCTCCACCTAGTGTAAAA
Organism: Adansonia gregorii; assembly: GCA_038382025.1. Lineage (NCBI taxonomy): Eukaryota > Viridiplantae > Streptophyta > Magnoliopsida > Malvales > Malvaceae > Adansonia > Adansonia gregorii. The sequence goes on from JBBYHO010000003.1 coordinate 2,960,416, forward strand.
TATCCACCCTGATGTGGATTTATTATCATTTGCACGAGTAATCCAACTTGCATCAGAATAATCTTCTAGTACGGCTGGGTAATCTGAATAATGTAAGCTAAAGCTTTAAGTTCTCTTAAGGTATCCAAGAACTCTTCTAATAGCTTTCCAATGAATTACACAAGGTTTACTCATATACCTTGATAATTTGCATACTGCAAATGCTATATCTGGCCTAGTATCATGTATGGCATACATTACACTTCCAATAACACTAGCATATTCAAGTTGTGCAATGACTTGATCACAATTCTCATTCAATTTTGCACTTGAATCATATGGCGTATTAAATTCTTTTACATTGAGATGTTTAAATTTTGTAATCAATTTCTCAATATAATGACTTTGATTAAGAACATAGGGTTCAAGGCTTAGGGTTTAAGATTTAGAGTTTAAGGTTTAGGGTTTAAAGTTTAAGATTTAAGGTTTAAGGTTTAGAGTTTAAGATTTAGGGGTTATGGTCTAGGGTTTAGGGCTTAGGGTTTAAGGTTTAAGATTTAGGATTTAAGGTTTAAGATTTAAGGTTAAGGATTTAGGGTTTAAGGTTTTAAGTTTAGGGTTTAGGGTTTTTAGGGATTAGGGTTTAGGGTTTAGGGTTTGGAGTTTAGGGTATGGGGTATGGGGTTTGGGGTTTAGGGTTTGGGTTTAGGGTTTGGGGTTTGGGGTTTAGGGTTCGGGGTTCGGGGTTCGGGTTGGGGTTTAGGGTTTGGGGTTTAGGGTTTGGGGTTTAGGGTTTGAGGTTTGGGGCTAAGGGTTAGGGTTTTAGGGTTTAGGGTTTAGGGTTTAAGGTTTAGGGTTTAGGGTTTAGGGTTTAGGGTTAGGGTTTAAGGTTTAGGATTTAGGGTTTGGGGTTTAAGGTTTAGGGTTTAGGGTTTGGGGTTTAGGGTTTAGGGTTTAGGGTTTAGGGTTTAAGGTTA
>JBBYHO010000003.1:3006888-3019453 GCA_038382025.1 Adansonia gregorii
TGTCTTTGTTGTTCATTCTCTCTTCACACTATGAAGTGTGAAAATCAAAATTAAGAAAAAAAATGTTTTTTTAATTGATTTTTAACTCTACAATTCAATTCTAGTTCAGTGATCGCCGATAATCTGCATTTCTTCCGGTAAGTTCAATTCAGCTTCTTCTTTTTTTGAGAAAAGAAAAATTCGTAGTGAAAAGTAAAAGCTTGATCTTTTTTTTTTTTCTAAATATCATTGAAAGTTTTGATCTTTCTTTTTGTTTGGATTATACATTCAGGGTATTGCCTAGATTTTGAAATGGACCGACGAGGTTGGCCATGGAAGAAGAAATCTTTGGAAAAAGGTGGAATCGACAAGCAGACTGCTGTATCAGATGGAACAAGTGCTTCATTGTCTTCCTTAGCATCTCTTGGAGATCCGGTTATATATTTTTTTTCACTTAAAAAATTTGTTAAAATTAAAACCATTGATGAAACTTGTTTTTCCTGATTATTTGGAGTTTGGGTTTCTTTTTCGCTGTGTATTGACAGGAAATACGTAAGAAGTTAAACTATGTTCAAATATCCATGGAATCTTACGTACATTTGATGGGGTTACAAGATGAAGTTAACCAGTTAAAGGATCAACTCAAATTATCTGAGGATGAAGTAAAGGATTTGCAAGGGAAGCTATCTGAAGCCCATTCACAGATCAAATCGAAGGATGGTTTGATTAGCCAACATGCTAAAGTTGCTGAGGAAGCTGTTTCAGGTATGGGGTTTGAAAATTATTTTGCACTTGTAATCCCTACCATTAAGAGTGATAGTTGAGACCTCGTTATGTACTTTTTAGGATGGGAAAAGGCAGATGCGGAAGTTATTGCATTGAAACGACAACTCGAAACTGTTACTCTATTGAAGCTTTCAGTAGAGGATCGAGCATCCCATTTAGATGGTGCTCTTAAGGAGTGTATGAGACAGATAAGGAATGTGAAAGAGGAAAGTGAGCAGAAATTGCATGATGTGGTTCTAGCCAAAACAATACAGTGGGACAAAATAAAGCTTGGTCTTGAAGCGACAATATTTGAATTAGATCAAGGGCTTTTGAGGGCAGCTGCTGAAAACCAAGCACTTTCAAGGTCATTGCATGAGCGGTCGAATTTGATAGTTCAGATCGAGGTAGAAAAATCTGAAGCAGAGGCTGAAATAGAACTTATGAAGGAAAACCTTGTGTCACGTGAGAAGGAAATAAGCTCGCTTAAGTATGAGCTGCATATGGTTTCTAAGGAGCTCGAAATTCGCAATGAAGAAAAGAATATAAGTTTGAGGTCTGCAGAAGCAGCAAACAAGCAACATTTAGCAAGTGTCAGCAAAATTGCTAAACTAGAGGCAGAGTGTCAACGATTACGTGGCCTTGTTCGTAAGAGGTTGCCAGGGCCAGCTGCATTGGCCCAAATGAAGCAAGAAATCGATAATTTTGGCCAAGATATTAGGGGACCTCAATCAAGAAGGAATGTGGTCAAGAATCCTAACTCAAATTTGTCTCCACAGGCGGAAGTTTCTGCTGGCAACTTGTTGCAATCCCATAAAGAGATTGATTATCTTACTATGCATTTATTGGAGATGGAAGAGGAAACAAAGATGCTTAAAGAAGCTTTGGCCAGCCGCAATAGTGAACTGCAGGCTGCCAGAGACTTGTGTGCTAAGACAAATGCTAGGGTTAAGAGTTTAGAAGCACAAATTCAAGCCCTTAATCATCAAACAAGCTCCCCTAAGTCAAGCATTGAGCACCCTGGTGGTGATCTTTCAAGTCAATATGCTAGCAATGCACCAAGTATCACTTCCATTTCTGAAGATGGGATTGACGTGGAAGGACGTTTGGCTGAATCTTTGCTACCAGCAACCTCTGATATCTGTCATTTGGGGATGGAGAAGAGCAGTCATAAAGTTCACAAGCAAGAGAATTCCAAGTGCTTGGAATTGATGGATGATTTTCTAGAGATGGAGAAGTTGGCATCTCTGTCAAATGATGTTGATGGAGCTAATGCTGTTTCAAGCCATCCAGTTAGTTCTGGAAGTTACGAAGCAGAAGATAATATGTCACGCACTGCTGTCAAAGGTCAGGACCTCTTCTCTGAGCAAGAGTTTGGTTTTAGTCCATCATCAAAGCAGGGTTCTTCAAGCGTAAGGTCCCCAACAACGGAGCTTCAGCAGGATGTGGAAAATCTTCCTTTCCTAAAGCTTCAGTCAATGATTTTTACGATTTTTGAGTCTCAATCTAAGGACATGCATTTGGGAAAGGTCTTGGAGGATATCAAATGTGTTATTCTGGAAATACAAGGATCTCTGACTCAGCACTCAGTCAACTATTTGTATGAGGGAGTTCAAATAGGTCATGGTCCCTCCAATGAAAAGGGTGTACCCGGAGAGAGTTTGATATTGTTGGATCAAGAGAACATTACAAAGCAAAATTTGGCATATGCAGTATCTCAGATTCATCAAGTTGTACTCTTAGTTGGCAGAGAAGCAATGCGAGTTCAGGACCCTCATACTGATGCCCCTGGGCTAAGTGAAAAATTAGATGACTTCTCTGCCTTTGTGGATAAACTCATATTCGACAAGAATGGTTTGGTTGACTTCATCTTGAAACTTTCTCATGTTTTTGCCGAAGTTAATCAACTGAATCTTGGTGCCCTGGGATTTAGGGGTTATGATATAAATGCCAGCAATAATGATTACATAGACAAGGCTGCTTTGCTGGAGAACGAAGCTGTACAAGGTAACCCATTAAAACATGCATTTAGCAGAGGGTGTCACCATCTTTGTCATTCCTGTCCTGACTCAGAGGTACTTCAAGATAGAATCTCGGATCCAAGTTTTCAACCTGACGTTACATCATGCTCATGCTTATTGGAAGAGTTGGAACAGCTGAAATTGGATAAAGAGAATATGGCTATGGATCTTGCAAGAATCACTGAAGATCTTGGAAAGACAAAGTTGCTTCTGCAGGAAAAAGAGAATACTCTAACTGAGCTGAAGTTACAGTTGGCTTCCTCTCAAAATCTCTGCAGCCTCACTGAAACTCAGTTGAAATGCATGACTGAGTCTTACAAGTCGCTAGAGGTGCGTGCACAGGAGTTAGAAGCTGAGGTAAACATTTTACAAGAAAAGTCAACGAAGTTAGATGATGAACTACTAGAAGAAAAGCGTGGCCATAAGGAGGCCCTGGCTAGATGCAAGGATCTTGAGGACAAAGTGCAAAGGTAAGAGATTAAGTATTCATAATGCTTGATGATACTGTAAGCAGATTATGATCTCTAATAGGCAATCAATTTACCAAATAAGGAGAAGGGAATTCATCAAATCATTGAACTGAAGAGCATTCCAAAATGAGAAACTATTATGTGGAAGTTATTGGCTATTTTGATGTTGCACTGTAAGCTTCATCGGTTGTTTTATGGGTGGTTATATTACATGAATAACCATCTTGTGTAGCATTATGACTTCTTACTTTTTATAAATACTCTGATTTTGTTAAAGGAACCCAGCCTCCATTGTATGTTCATCATCAAAAATAGAAGATTCTGACAGGAAGATCGAACAGGTATGTAGCATATTAATAACTCTGTGGAGGACCTACTCAGAGAAAATATTAACCTAGAAAATGTGGAAACTTATAATCAACTGATGGTCTTTCGGATATGCCATTCTAAGAGCCTCTAGGATGATTGATATGCACTTTTGTTAGATAGAATGTTAGTTAGCCCCTCTTCTTGCCTTTTTTTTCTTTTTGCTTGATCTATGCTGTTCATCATCATATAAAGGCTGGAGGTTTGTTAATTGATCAGGATATTCCTTCCTTATTTGATGCTTTTGAAATGACTATTAGCTTGAAAGTGTCTATCCTATCACCCTCTTGGCAGGAAAGAGAACTAGAAGATGCAGCACAAAAGCTAGCAGCATGCCAGGAGACGATTTACCTTCTTGGAAAGCAGTTGCGATCTTTGCACCCTCAGAAAGAGAACCAGCAGATTCAGTACAGTGATAAGCTGCTGCGTGAAAGTTCAGAAGGCAGACTGAATCTTAGTGGTTCTAAGGCACAGGAAACTCGCTGCTCTGACAACTTTGGTCTCGTTGAGACAGATGGTTTGGCTTCTGCTGATGTGCAAACTTTGAGTGGGGATTCCTTGCATTATAGTCATTCCATGTCAAGTCCCTTGGATAATGAACCCAATCTTTCATTGAGTTCTTCGGTGAGCTCAACGCAGCTCAATCATAGACGTACCCGGTCAACATTCATGGCTTCTACTCTTGAGCAAGAGAAACATTCACATAGTTTTGGTAATCTTTTTTCCTTGAAGGGGAAGAACGGGCATTAGAATTATGCTGTCTACCGTTGTATAGATTTCCTGGTTAATGGTATATATGGCAGGGTTCATATGTACTCTGAATTTGCCATGGCAATTGGTTGACACCATCCGTCCTAGATAATATTTCTTTCTGTTTTTCACTGGGATTGTAGTTCGAGAGTTCTAATCGGAACTCGCACATTGTAGAAATTATAGTAACGAGGAAATGAAACGGCTGATCATATGACCTTATATGAGATCAAATGAAACTAATGAACTGCAATTCTCTTGTTTTAAATGCATACATACAATAACAACTATAAATGTAACGAACGGTCAATGCATTATTCACAGGAAAACAAAGCTATCATCTCTGACATTGTTTGATACAGACAAATGTACTAAACAGGGGATGCATTTACGACATAGCAAGCCTGATTTTATGGCGGGACATGAATCATTATGGAAACTCAGATTAGGTTCCTGGAAATTTCAATCACAATTCACAGACATCTCACATGCTGGATTAAACCAAGACACCTCGAAGGTTAAAGCAAATTGCGAAAGAAAACATGTTGGAAAGGCAACCTAATGTTACAAACTTACCACATACGAGTAAAAAGAAGCTGGGGGAACTTGACTGTGGGAGCCTGAAGTTTGGGAGGCAACGATTAAGCTGATTTAGCAAGTCTTAAGTATTTTTTTTCCTTTTTAATTTATGTCTTTGTATCAAAGAAAGCCCCAAAAAGTAAATGAGAACTAGAGTCGTTAAAGTAACCAGCATGTGTGCCTTACAACTCAGTTTATTGTTTACCATCGATTATCAAACGATTCTATCTTCAACTTATTACAATGGGGTCAATGGCCAATTGCTTTTTCATTCTTTGATCAAAGGAAACAAATCCAAAAAGATGGCTGTCCCAGCTCATGTTTGAACCTATCATTTTTCAGCCCCAAATTATAAGCTAAAGACATCAAATTACAGAAACTCGTACGAATATTATGGACATGCAATACTTGCCACTAAATTAACAGATCAGGTAACCAAATTCAGCTGCTTCTTGACTGCTTAAATGAAAGGGACAATGGGCCCCAATTGCATGTTCAAAGCGTACAAAGAGTAATGGAAGGAGAAATCAAGTAAATCATAAAGTACAAGAAGTTTTTTTTTTTTTGTTCTCAATCACACTTCCATCTTATCAAAAGTCATACCGTATCAAAAGATAGACATCCAAGCAGTAGCAACATTTAAGGCTGTTAACCTCCAAATAATTAAAGGAAGCCCCATCTTTCACTTTATCTCCTTATCGTTAAGTCTAAATTATGATAAACCAATTAGTAATAATGCATGATTACGTGCTAAATTTAACTATCCTTATGTAGTGTTTGATCATTTGAGCTTTGGTTGATATTTTTATTATTATTTTTTTCAGTAAACAGTGAAGAACTAAAACAAATAATCAGAAACACCAATCAAGCGAAACCAAACTTAGGAAGCCAATATTAAAAGCAGGTGCTATCATATTTAGAACGACTTGATTTTGTCTTTTCCTTTCAATCCCAAAGTAAAGGAGAAAGAAAGTTCCGTGTGGTTTGATATAAAGAATCTGCCAAAAGTCATTTCTCCCTCCGATCTACTTAAAATTCAAGCACTAGCCAGCCGCCAATGCAAGGCTTGTTATTCAAAGAAAGACAATTCAAGTGAAAATACAAGGATTTTCCCAATAAATCTTTTCATTATGTATGCATAAGGGTATACGCACAATATACAAATTGTAAATAATTAAGGAGAAGAAAATGTCAATAAGTTACAGTCAGGAAAAACCTATTATGCAAAAGGGTATATGAATCCTATGAAGCAATTAAAAATATTCCATCTTATTTCAATCCCCTGACCAACCACATCAAGGAAAATTTCTACACTAAAATAGAAAGTTGCATATGTTCTCCTTCATATCTTAGGTTGACGAAGAGTTAGACAATTATCCACAGTTGTTAACAACTTAGCATACTACTTTGCTACAATCAGTGCTCTTAAGGGAATAAGTTACAATTAATCTAGAAAGAAGGTTGATACAGCTGACATCCACATCTTTACATCTTCTTCACAGTTCACTTTGTCATCCCCAATCTAAACTTGACAAGTGAACTCCAATAGTAATCTATCGTGATCATGTACATTCGTAACTGGAGGCTGGCTTCAAAGGTTGAGGCATCCCATCAATCACACTCAACTCTCTTCTCAGCTTAACAATATGGGCTTGCACCTGTCATTTAGTATAAACCGTCAAAAGATATTGTCTTTGGTCCTACAAGTTCATGAGAAATAAAAGTCTTAACATCAAACAACTAAATGAGACATGCAGATTGACACATAAATGCCTTTCAGTCAAGCCATAAGCTTATGGAGCAGACCCACATTCATGGCCAAGATAGCAGGTTACTGAGTGTGACTCAAGATTTATATCAAATTGGCAAAGAAGAGTCAAAACATCCACAAAACAGGTAATGCTGATTACTCCATGGATTAAAAGATGCTTTAACTTGTACGTAGCTAGACTTCTGTACAAGCATATGGCACAGCAAGTATAAACACCAGAACACTTCACAATTGCTCAACCAAGTTAATTGCTAATATGAAAAGAAACTGAGCTATTCCAACCTGCTGACGGGCCGAGGTAAGTTTCAACAATTCATCTGCCTCTGAGAAATTCATAAACCATTGACTGAGTGGATGATCCTTGGTATCACCTCTTCCCTTCTCATTCGTATTTTCAACTGGTGCTGCAGAACAAGCAAACTGGTCCGCAAAGAAATTTTTTTACAAACAAAAGTCCAGAAAGAAGGCAAAACAAGTAAATTTACCCAAACCAGGCAAGCTAAATCCAGCAGGAAGCCGCGGCACAAGAACAGCTGGATGATTTTGCACACGAGCAAAGAACAACTCAGAAGGATCTGGAAAAACAATCTCATTGTATGATTCCATAACAACGGGTTTCTTGGTAGACTGTGGGCCAGATTCATCTTCAGGATACAACTTCAAATGGTGATACCTGCAAACATTGAACCTAGTTAGTAAACAAGGCACCACATTAAGTGAGCAACCAAATAAAAAACTCACAAATCCAACTGCTTGTCGCAAATGTCACCATGGAAGAAAATGCTAATTCCAATTTCAAATTCACCCCAACCACATTCTGATAACTCAAAAGGTGGTGATTCAACAATTCTTGTAGGGTTATTGAAACTGGGATGCAGTTGAAACACAACATGCTTTATCACCGCTCCAAGATCTTCATTTGTTGCCCCACGTACATAAACAGTCCACTTATGTGACTGAGACCTAATTGAAGGAGATAAATCTATTTGATATGATTCTACCACAAAACAAGAAAAAAAGAAAGAAAAGGAAACATTTATATCATGGGAAAACATACTTACTCACTAGCCTTTCGACCAAGATAAAAAGCAATAGTTCCATACACAATTGGAACACAAATCTCAATATCTTTAACTCTCCTTTTTGTACTCTACAAATGATCAGAAAACAAAACAAATAATATCATTATAATGGAGACTAATCTCCACAGAAAAGGAAAATCTTTCTAATCAATAAACAAACCAAATGACGGTTTCAACATTTCCCAGCTCTAGTTTTGAAATGTTTAAGCCAAATTATGCTTTAGTTGTAATTAGGAATAGAAAATTTCAGCTCTTAGGGACCTAAAAACCCCTCACAGAAAAGGAATGAAGCGTTAAACAGTTGCTACCACTTGTTTAGTACTATGCAAAAGCAAGAATCTTACTAAAAACTTAGAGAACCCAGAAAAATTGCAAGGTTATTTAAGTAGGAAATGCACTTAAATACCACAAAAAACAATTGAAGAAGCTAAAAACAAAAAAAAAAAAAAAAAGAGGACCTTTTTGTCGCTATCATCAGGAGTTTTGCCAAGTTTGATGATTCGCTGTGGCTTTGAAGCAGAGCCACCATCTTCAACTTGGGCTTCCGTAGCCGTGTGAGGCATTTTAGCAGACAGTTGAGGTGGGATCAAAACCAGAAGAAAGCCAATGAAAGGTTTTACTTTCAAATTCCGGTATCAGAATTTAGGGATTTTGTTTGATCAATTTTTGAGTGGAGAATTGGGGGGGGGGGGTTTGGTTTCATTGGTGAGGCTAATAAAATGGACGAAGAGATGAAATTCTGAGCCTTTTCATTTCGTTAATTCTTGCCACGTCAGCCGCCATCTTGGCCAAAAAAAATAAAATAATTATGAAAATATCTGATCAGTGCTTTATCTTTTATGGACGAAAATAATGGCTGAAAGTGACATAATAAACTTTCCATTATTTTTTTTTATTGAATTTACTTTGTTTGTTGAATTGAATCATGGTACCTATCTTTATCGCATTTAATGCATTTACTGAATTAAAAAAATAATTAATTAGTTACAGTTTTTCCTTTAAAAATAATCTTAAGCGGTGACATTTTCTTCTTTTCATACATATATATATATATATATATATATATATATGGACACGTTCTTAACAAAGTATTATGATCATGATCATGAAACTTTGTCATGATATATTTTTGCCATGTAATCCAAGCCGTCCATCTACAAAAGCATAGAAATAAAGTTCGTCATCCAATTCCAGCCTAAAGGAAACAAATTTCCGTTGTGCTTACGTGTCACGATAAAAGCAATATAAACTCCTGAGTTTGAAATATGGTTTATTCATGCAGCCCCTGCAACCTACGAAATGGGGTTAAGAAAATTGGGGATTCAAACAAAGCATCGTAGTTACAGTTTTTTGTTGGTTCATAAATACACCAAATTCATGTTCTAATAGCACAACAATATGCAACCACAACTTATGGTTCCAATTTTGGAAATCAGAACAATGGCACTAATTCAAGTTCCCTGCTCTCTTCACAGTGTTACAGTTCTCTGGCTGGTCATCTAGCCGCTGGAATTAAGCAACCAGGCAGCGAAGTGTGACAGGCGGTAGAGCAAGATTGCTAATCGGATCAGATCATATATTTGAAGCACTTAAGGCAATTACTTTGCATTGTTCATTCATGGCCAAAAGCTGAGCTTCTTTCTTGTCCAGAAGCGCAGTCAATCTCACATTCTCTTCCATAAGCTTCTGAACTTCAGCCTCTTTCTGCATTTTCTCACCCTCTAGCTGCGTTGTCTTGGCAGCTAGACTGATTCACGACAAAATGAAGACAGACTCGTGAAAAAGATTACCGACAAAAAGAAGCTTGTTCACAATAAAGATATGCAAGAGTAGTGTTGAATCCCACCACTACCTGGCACATCCGCTCAGCTACTAAGACACAAAATGCGGTTTTGAATGTATGAAAATAGCTGCTGCTATCATGCACTTACAAATCAAGTTCATGCCGGTACTAACCTAAGCCCTAAAATTGCACACTAGCCAAAAGGACTCTTCAAATTGCATTCCTCGGTAGAACAAAAGCAGAGTGAGAGAATAGGAAATCTACCTTCAAGCAAACATCTTACTGATAGTTGAAATGCAATGAATGCAAGAAGAGATCCATGTCAGAATTTGCCGAAAGTATGATAACACATAAATTACCAGCAAGCATATTTGTGTGATCTGATATGGACATGTAAAAAGAACAAGCATTTAAGAATCAAGAACAAGTATAGTCAAGGAAATCAAAGAACTTGAAAATCATACTGACCGTTCAAAGAGCTTCTCAATGGTTTCAAATTGCTTCTCTGATGAAAGAAGAGTTTCTCTAACACTAATAAGTCTGCTAACATAAGATTTCAGGGACTCAAAATCCTGCTTCACACGAGAAAGCTCCTGTTCATTTTCAGCAGCTCGTTGCCTCTGTCTAGAAGTTTCTTCTACCAAGTCCTCGACCCTCTGCCTCATTTCATTAAGAATACTATTTGTACATAGAGCAAACCTTTCCATCTCTTCTAACTTTATAGACATATTCTCAATTTGGATTGCCTTCTTTTTAATTTCTTCCTGACCTAAAGTTACCTTTTCCTTTTCAATAGCAGTTTCAGATTCTGCCATGATGACCCTCTTAACAAGAACTTCCATTACATCTGTGATCATTCGAACAGACTTGATTAATTGACCAATATAGGCTACATCTTGTTCATCCAAAGAACCTTGTTGTCTGCTAATTCCAATCCATGTTTGCTCATCCGGGCAATCAAATGAAGATATATCAACACTTCTTGACCAACCAGACAACGGTGTACCTTCTTTATCCACAAGTCCAACCCCTTCTAATAGTTTGATGCCACATGATTCATGGGCTAAATCAGGAACAGCCATTACTCTTGCTTCAGATTTCAAGTAAGTTAATACAGCAGCATTCATTTTTATCCTTCGCCAAAGAACATCCAACTCCCTCTTTGATTCCTCCTCTGACCCTTGTATGCAAGCCTTTACCTCCATAAGTTTGGCTTGCAACACATCTACTTGGATTCGGCTTTTTTCCATTTCCAGCTTCCACATTTCATGAGCTTCATTTAGCTGAGACTGCAGAGTCGACATGCCAAGACCATCCTCAGCTGCCATGCCCTTTCCTAAGTAAAGAAAATCTAGGTATGAGAACATGAATGTTTAATGGCACAAGTATAACAACTCACAGGCCTTAAAGATGCAAATAGAATCCATCACTGTTGCAAAAAGGAATGGATTGCAAAGCATGAAGGGCATTTATTATGTGCAAAATTCCACAGATTAACGCCCCCAATGATGCAAATTTTCGATGCTATTCACCGAAATTAGATTCTACATTAGAAAATCCCATACCCTGGCAAGATTATAATTCTCATAGATTAGTAACTTCCAAAATCCAGCATCATTATTGATAATGATAGGAGGCAATGACAATGCCATATCCAGTTTAACCATTTCATTCCAACTATGCTGGTTAAAGATGCAAGGAGAAAGGCTTACATATATCATGATAATATACTCAACCTAAATAATGTTTTCCAAATCTTATTTTCGAACCCAGGCCTGAACATAAAACAACCAGGCGATCCCATTAAAGCTACCATTACTTTCTTACAGATGACCATCATGCCTCTTGTAAAATCAAAAGCATTTGCTACCCATATCTTCAAGTTAACATGTTTTTTAAGTCCCTTTGAGTTCCTAAAAACACAAACCTCAAACTATATTGAATTTCACAGAATTCCTCAATATTCTTTAAAAACATTTAAAAAAAACACTTGAAATGTAAGAAATTCACCAACATCATTACCGTAATTAAAGCAGAAAAAAAAAACAATTCGATGATCTGTACCAACAAATACCTAATTAACGACAATGACACGAAAACAAGCTAGAAAACTACTTAAAAGAAAAAGAAAACCCTTTTTCAGTTACCCATTTCTGATCAAACACGAAACAAAAATTAAACATGTTAACACAAAATCGAACCCTAAGCCATTAACGAAACGACAATAAACAAAATTTCAGACAAGAAAAAAAATAAAAAAAAATCAAACTTGAAAGGAAAAAAATCACATTTCATCTAAAAAAAGGACAAATTTGAAAGGCAATGAAAAATAAACCCAAAAAAAAAGCTTTTTTTCCTCCTAATTTTCGTATTGGATGGCGTTTTGAGAGAGATGATCCAAAGAAAGAGAGAACCTTATGATTGGAGGAAAAGGAAAAGGAAAAGAATACGCTGGGCTTGGCTGCACAAGACAATTCCTGGACACTGGATGAGAGCTTTTGGGGTTTTTTTTTTTTTTTTTTGTTCTAATATACACGGTTCTGTAAAAGAAAAGCCAGTTTAAGTTAGGACATGTTTGGCTGCTCCGCGGTCGTTTTTCTTTCTCAGTAAAAAAATTTGTTTTCTAAAACTAACCATAATACTCGCAACGAGACAGGTTATCTGTTCAAGTTTAAAAATTTATTCGATATTTGAAAGGGTTTAAATAAGTATATTAAGTTTAAAAAATGAGTTTGGATAAAAAAAATTAAGCCTGATTAAAAAATAAGTCGGGCCTTGTGTTTAACTTTTAAAGTCCGAGACCGGGCCGGCTCGGCTCATTTTACTATTATATTTTATATATTTATTTATATTTTATGTATTATATATTTTTTATCATATAAATAATACTTATATAATATTATAGTGTAAACTTTAAAAATTAAATTAAATTATTTATGTTTATAAACTTAATAAAAAAATTATTAAATTAATAAAGATTAAATTTTTAAAAAATATAT
>JBBYHO010000003.1:3019553-3031826 GCA_038382025.1 Adansonia gregorii
TATTTATTTATTTATTTTTTTGGATAAATGGTCGCTTTTATTTACCCAAGAAAGCAGTAAAACTTCAACATGAGAAACATCCCGTCTATAAAGGTGAGGAGACAGAACAGAAAACTGTCCCAACAAAAACTAGCTAATCCTCAAACTGTCAATCGAAAATAATCTGTAAAAGAACATGAGGTTGCTGAGACCCCACGCTGTACAAAGAGAAATATTTACAGTGTTTGATTCGGCATTGGAGAGTCTAGCCAATTTAAGTCGAACCTCCTCCTTGTTGACTGCAAACTCCTGGGAAATAGACCTTTGCATACTTCCATGAGCTCTGCCATTCCTTTTTCTCCATGCATGATAAATGGTTGCATTCCAAGCAAGCTTTATGATAATGGCAAGCAACGAGTTACCTTTAAGTTTCTGAATTGCCCAAGAAAGCACGTGATTTCTTATGTAGCTCCCAGTTTGTAACTGACAAAGGTGCATGACTTGTGTCCATAATTCCTTAGAAAAGCTACATTCAAAAAAAAAAAAGATGGTCTTGCGTTTCATGCTCAGTATTGTAGAGAATGCACAATGTATTCACTTCAATCCCCCATTGCTGAAGCCTCATCTTGATCGACAATCTATCCAAGATGGTAAGCCAAGATATCAAAGACTGTTTAGGAATATCATGAAAAAACCATATAAGCCTGTTCCATTTAACCTTAGGCTTTTTTTTACCTAATTTCTTGCCAAAATTTTGGCCGTTGAGTAGGAATTCTCGGGTGAATTCCAAGTCCAAGAACCATCATGCTGACAAAAGAATTGGCTTGCTGCCTTTCGAAGTTTAAGAAGCTCTCTCTTGTTCCAGCTAAAACCTTGGGAGGATGAAACCTGCCAGAAGGACCTTCCTTTTTAGGCATAAGCTTGAATCATAACGAACTAGCTGTAAAAATTAAAGCCTAAATGTGTTGAAGCATGCAAGCTTGACTCCAAATAGAAAGGCTCTTAAATCCCACACATCCTTCAGATTTAGAATGACAAAAATCCTACCAATTTACTCTTGCTCCTCTAGCTGTAGAATCTTTTCTTGTCCATAAAAAACTAAGGTGGTTAATTTTGTTAAATATTCCTCTGGGAAGGCTGAAGTGCCTAGCCCAATGGTTCTGCAAGTTGAATAGAATCGATTGAACGAGTTGGATCCTGCCAGCATAAGATAGAAGCTTGACAGACCAGCTTTCGACACGTGCAGTCACTTTCTGGGGTGCAATCCCTCCAAGTTAACTTCCTAGTGACCAATGGAACACCCAAATAATTACAGGAAGGGTCCTAACTTGAATCCAAAATTTTGGAGAATCAGCTGCAAAGTTTCATTACTATTACTAGAAGCAAACAACGAGGCTATTTATTCCAGTATTAATTAGCTTTCAGAAAAGCCCGTATGCATTAAACTTTGTGTAGAAATGTGAATGCATGCATTCATATTGTCCAATGAACCTTTTATTTTTCAACAAAAGTTAGTGATATATTATCCTCAATAGCATATATTTCTTGCAATGGAGGAACATAAACACACTAAGACAAACCTTGCCATGTTAAATTAAGATTATTTTTTATAAAAGCCAGAAGATAAAAGAGTACACTTTCAGCCTTCAGCAAAGCCATATCTTGTTAAAGCAAAAGCTAAAGGGCATCATACTACACTACTTTTTCCATCTCCCATGTTCCCTCCCTCCCTTCCCACCATTGATGTTCTTTGTTTGACCTTCCATTTTGTTTTAAATAATTTCTATTACCTTGAGAGAGTTTTTGTGCTGCTCTATTTTGTAATTAAATTCATCATTTTCGTTTTTCTTCTGCATAGAAAAAATGTCTTAATTACGCTAACATGCGTGTTAAAACCGCTTTTCTGCTTTTCATCATTAATCATACAATACAATCTTTTTTCTTTTGCATAGAAAAAATAAGTAATTTAAAGAAGGAGAAAGCTAAAGAATCAAAGATTCGAGCGAACTTTTCTCAGAAAAGATTGTCCTTGAAGAGTAGAACGTCATAGTGGTAAAACATGACACTTAAACTTTATTAAAGAACGATAGATTCCAGAAAGCAAAAATATGAGGAAAAGGTAGATGACTATGCCTATGATAAAAGGGGAAAAAAGAAAAAAAATATACTTATCCACACGGCATAAGGCACATCAATGAAGATTCCCTATATGTTGATGAAATTAGAGGAATTCTCAAGTCTCACTTATATATTTGATAGGCACTTTGGACAAATTTTAACAATTTAATGATAAGTTTTATTAGGCTATCATCATTATTATTTTCGTTGCAAAAAGAATAATCCAGTGATGAACGTTGTTAGTTTTTAACGGAACCCATCTTCTTAATTTGATCCAAAAAACGCATTTGCCAATGCTAATTAGTTCTTACCAGAGATACAGTTCTTCGGAATAGATATCGGGCACATACGCCGTGGTTGTTACATCCGAAAACTTGGCAAAAAGAAATATAATTAAGCAACCAATCATATTTTGACAGGGAAGATTAATTAGATCAGATTGGACATCCCACTTGTTAATTAGGTGTTTAATTTTGATTGCTTGGTCGCTTATCTGTTTTGGTGGAAAGACAATGATTATAGGAAAACTCCTGTCTTTCTCACGTTTTTCAAATGACAAGTTTTAGCGTTTAGTGCACATCATCGGCTTTCACTGGACTATTCGGACAGACTTTGAAATCAAGCTGTCGGCAGTCAAATTCTAACGTTATAGTGGTTATTTTGTAAGTTATTTTACGGTATCATGCTCTGTTTCGTTAATATTTGTAATTAGATGTTTACAGCAAATTAATCACGATTGTTGTATCTCTCTATAAACTTTATTAAATAACTTTTCCATTCAGAGGCGGGAATAAGCTCATAATAATATCTTTATTAATATTGATTTTTATTTTCACAAGAAACTTAGGTAAAGTGAAATAGTTAGAAAGACTTATATAAGGAGATAAAAGTAATCCACTTGAAATAAAATCATTTACTGAATCTCACTTAATTATTATATTCTATTCTCTTATGAATTTAAATATTGAAGTGTGCTTTGAAGCAAAAACTCAAATTTTTTATTTCTCATTATCTTGCAAGCCTAATGTTAAAGTGTTAATCAACTTTCTCTGATACAATATCCCTTATTATATCTATAATTAATATAAATGATCAAAAACCCTTTGTTAGCAACAAATTAAACTCGTCCAATAGCTAACTAAACATAGAAAATAAAGATTACGGACGGCAAAAAAGGGCCCATTGCCATTCAGGGAAAGAGTTGTGCTCAATGAGATACAATTTGGCTCGCATATCGAGGAACGGGACGCTTATCTGTAACAGTGGTTTTGTCACTTTGAAAAGCTTAACGGAGCAAATCCCAATCCCGCTAAAAAGTTGAGGATCCACAAAAGCTGTGCTCAACGACGTAACCAACGAACTTGGGTAGAAAATTGCAGCAACAGATGTAAACCTCCATGTGCTTCAAAACGACCACCTTTGCAATAATCTTTGGACAGTTGTTGGTCGGTATTGGGGGTTAGAGATTTGGTCCATCCGGAATTGCTGTTGGACTCTGACAATTCAAGATATGACTTACGACCAGACTTTTTTTTCCTCAACTAATGGTCCGGTTCCATGTGTGAGATGTGTCAGATAAGTTTCAAAATCAATGAAGATGACACTTTCATAAATTATCCATAAAATCAAATTTCACAAAGAATAAAATAAAGATTACTAAAAATTAAAGCACGAGTTTAACTATTAAAGTCAAATTGTAATCTAAAAATATTTAAAATTTTTTATTTAAATTTACATTTGATTTATCTTGATTTGTAAGTTTAAATTACTTATTATATGAACTCTAATTTACCTTGAAATGTGTTGATCCAAATTGTAAACCAAAACCAGAGTTGAGTTAGAGGGACCATGCGTACAGCATCCATCGATGGACCTAAACGTTTTTGTACAAGGTAGCGAATGTATAATCTACTTCATGTAACTTACCCTAAAACCGTGGGTTCATTTTCAACATATTTTTGCCATATTGGCTTTGGGATTCTATGTGATTTTCTTCAATGTGCCAAAAATAATAACATTATTATAAAATTTTGTTTATGTGAATAAAAAAGATTAGTGGTTGGTGAATGTATAGCAATTTTTTTCCAAAAAGAAAAAGTAATATTTTCCTAAAATTGATTAGTAACTTTATGAAAAATTTGTTTGTTGTTATTAACAACTGGAATTGCACTCTCATTAATTACATTTTTTAAGTAAATAAAGAAAAAAAAAAAGATGAAAGTCTAATTGGTAGATAAGAGGGCCCAAAGAAGCAACGAAATAACAATGAGGTGGTCATTTGAGCATGTTCATTCATGGATGTTCCCTTTATAAATAGGTGATGAAGAGCAGATGATTAAACTCCCCCACTACCACCGCCACCAACACAACCACACTCAACTCGGCCTTCTTCCATCCACTCTCTTTTTGGAGCTTTTTTTTTTTTTTTTTCCTTCTTTTCTCAATGAATGGTAGTCCCAAACATGTTCTTAACCCATTCTTCCTCTATCTTTGGCATCTGCAATAGCAAGAAGTTTTGTCTTGGGCTTGTCTACTGTTCTTTTTTCTTCTTCTCATTCCTTTGAACACCAACTAATTGCATTGCACTACCTTCAGCATTATCTTTGGTTAATCTAAATTCCTCCTTTCATTTTAGATAAGCAATTAAAAACAAATAACTTGAGGACTGAAACAGTCATTTAAAAACAAAAACAGAGACAGAGACATATATATTTCCATGGCTCGGTTCCCCTGTTACCGCCATTCTTATATCACGTTCGTGAGCTTCCTTCTCGTCGCGTTTCTTGAAGGTAATGAGAATATATATGCTTTTCCAGAAACGTGGGTTTTCACATTTTTGCAAAGTTGTAATCTGTTTGATAAGTAAACCAATTTGATCCTCTGTTTCTCTGTTTTCGTCTGATTCCATTTCTCAGGTGTTACGGCTGCCAGCTTCACATTCATCAACAAATGCGATTACACAGTGTGGCCTGGAATTCTAGCTAATCCAGGAAGCCCAAAACTGGAAAGTACAGGCTTTGAACTCACAAAAGGCAGCTCTCGTTCCTTTCAAGCCCCTGCTGGCTGGGCAGGTCGCCTCTGGGGCAGAACAGGCTGCAATTTCGACGACTCAGCTCACGGATCATGCGCTACAGGTGACTGCGGATCGGGCGAAGTCGAATGCAATGGAGATGGGGCCATCCCGCCAGCCACCTTGGCCGAGTTTACACTCGGTTCAGGGTCGCAGGACTTCTATGACGTGAGCCTGGTTGATGGTTATAATTTGCCTATGCTTGTGGAAGGAAATGGAGGGTCAGGGGATTGTGCCACTACCGGCTGCGTAACGGATTTGAATAAAAAGTGCCCGTCGGAGCTGAGAATTGATGGCGGCGCTGCGTGTAAGAGTGCCTGTGACGCCTTTGGGAACGCGGAGTACTGTTGCAAAGGCGCCTACAATAGTCCAGCCGCTTGCAAACCATCCATGTATTCAGAAGTGTTCAAATCAGCTTGCCCCAAATCCTATAGCTATGCTTTTGATGATGCCACTAGCACTTTCACTTGCACCGGGGCTGATTATACCATCACTTTCTGTCCCAATGTTCCAAGGTAAATATCCAAAAAAAAAAAAAAATTGCTTGTTTTCAGTTTCTTTTTCCTTCTTTTTGTTTGGTTCGTTAAGCTCTTGTGGAGAATTAAGTGTTTTTTTTGTTGTGGGCTCTTGATGTGATATGAATTTGATGCCTGAAAGATTGATAGTGGCAGGTATTATGTATTTAATGTGGCATTAATAATTGATGCAGTTTGAAATCTTCAAAGGATCCTGTTCCAAGGACAACCGGAATAACTGAAGACTCTGCGTCGGATCCTGATCCAATGCAGGCAGCTGCACTGGCCAGTCAATGGATAGCAAATTTGGCCACTGGAGACTCAACCAGAACCCATCCATTTTCCCCAACCCAATTTGGTTTTGCTGTAACACTTCTTCTTCTTCTTGTTCTTCTTCACCCCTCTCTGTTCTTGTAGACTTTCAGCTTCCCAATTCAACTTCAAGTGAAAAAGAATATAGATCAAAATCCAGGATGTAAAACACCCACTTCCAAATCATGCATATTTTAATGTTAAATATCTCTGTTAATATGCAAATCATTTTGTTTCAGAAATAAAATATGTTTTCTTAATGGTTCACAGCTTGTGAACTAAAGTGTAAGATTCAAGAAAGTAAAAGGAAATAACTCTTTTTGTGACTCAAGGGAGCATGATCGATTGCTCCTTCTCAAAATGAGATTAACTTGAAATGGAAAAAGGTATATGCTTTAAACGTGAATCTGAGTTTTGATATTGGCTGTTCTGAGAGGCCATTTTGACTTGAGGGAACCACCACCAAGCTCTGATTGCTATTAGTCTGCCATTGCTGAAGTGGGATTTTCCTTGCTCTTTTGCATTTTAATGCTTTCCTTTCAGCTTGGCGGAATCAAAAAGGTTAAAAAACACTTTGGAATTAACAGTAAAGATAGCCAAAAAAAAAAAAGGAAGATTTTTTTATGGAATTAAAGATATTCCTTGATGATATAAGATTCCAGTTATATCAAATTCTTAATCAATCATAAGCATTTTTCTGAGCAAGATTATCTGCAATTGTGGCAATAGATTTTTTGTTCTCATGAATATTGGCCAGGACATTTCTGGTTCTTATAGCCAGTAACTTAACATATCTAGCCGACCAGCCCCAACCCGAGGCCACATGTTATAGCCACGATCACAAGGACAACGAGGTGAAATTGGGCCCCAACGCCGCTGTTGCTTACCAACACTTACAGTGGCTTGGGTATCATATAAAATAACAGGGAAGCAGACCGGGTAATAGGTAGGAGCCCAAAGGGGGGTTGAAATGAGGATCTTTTGTAGTGGACCATAATCTTTGAGCCCAAATAATTGTGAGGCTACTAGCAGGGCAACGGCTCTGCTGATTTATCCAATAGCCATTACAGCTTGAGAAGCAGGGTACGGATAAGAAGATTCAAATCGATTTAATTAACTTAATCGAAAATATTTAATTAGATTAATTTAATTAAATTAATTTGATGATTATTTTAGTTTTAGAAGTTAATCAAATAAATTAATTTGATCGATTATTAGTTAATAAAATCATTAATCGAATTGATCAAATTATTCGAATATATAGTATCTAATATATTTATATTTATTTATTTTTGTTCAAGTTTTTCTTCTTTAACAAAATAGTATTAGTATATACAGATTTTAGTATATAATATCTATTAACTTTTTTTACTTTGTTTATTTTATTTTTATAAAATTATTGTAATTTGCAATTAACATTAATACATCATATGGACTTAAATTTTGTTTTCAAATTTAAATAAAATATCAAATATTATTAAAATTCAAATTTAATTTGAAATTTATTTTAAAGTTATTAAAATTTTTTAAAAAAATAAAAGTTCGTTTGCTAGTTTAGATCATATTGCTAAAGGACATCGATCAGAATCATTTCTCCACCAGCTAAGGCTAACATGCTTCATTTGTAAGCAGAAGCATAGCAATAACCCCATGAAGGCCAATCCAACGTCAAGTGCCCCTGGAAGCACATAGTTATGGCGAGTCCACCAGCCACGATAGTATCCATAAGCAATAAAGCCAGAGGCAAATCCAATAAGAAGCCAGCGGGTGTAGTTGACAGCAGCAGCTGGAGGCATTCTGACAGTTGCGCCCAAGAGCACAGGCATAGTAATAAGTTTAATCCATGGTTTGTTTGGGAATGCCTTGGTTGCAAGCCAAACAAGGAAGGGAGCTATAGCCCCAGCTAAAAAGAACCAGTTTATGGCAGAGTAATTGTCAAGATCACAAAAAATTCTGCGAGGTCCAATCAGACCGCAAATAACAGACTTATCGTAAAACACACGATCACCAGGACAAGTCCATGGGCTGCCTGTTGGAAAACGTCTGGAATTGTATCCATAAACCACCATGCCGTACCAATACATGCAAATGCTGCTATTGTTTTACCACCTTCCTGATAAAAATATCATACCATGAGAAGATGAAGGGACAGATATGTATGAAGTGCTATTAAACAAAGAAACGCTTTAAAACTTGAAGAGCTACTTTCTTTTTGATTCTTAGTAAGGGAAAGAATCCCGAGGAGGGTGAACCTGAGCTATTAACATGGCTCTAGGAGGATTCTTCATGCAATGGCCAAGTTTGAAGTCCTGTAAAAAGGTGATCCTTTGTATCATACTTATAAATGCGTACACTTTAAAGCACATATTAGCAACAGGATGCCCTGGGTATATGCACCCAATGATATGCTCTGAAATCACATTCAAAGCTGATGTCTGCAAAGGAAAATTGTCCATATTAAAATAACTGAAATAAAACTAACAGAACACATGGTAAAAACTATCAAAATGTTATCAAGTGGAAGAAATCATTTAATTACACATGTTAATAACTGCCAAATTTAGATAAATTGGTTATATGAGTAATGTCAGTCGCGGAAGAAGAGGTGCAGAATCATCCAACTTTCATCAATAGTCTACGTTACTCAGACTTTTCCCTTTCCTTAAAGTATCTATGTCCAACACATTTTCTGATAAGGGTATAAAAGTATGATCATCTAAATATATGAAAGAACTTTAAAAAAATTGAACATATCCATGTTGAAACATACACCTACATTTGACACCACCTCCAAGTCCGAGTACCATAGCCAATAATCATATTCATTTCAGAGCATCAAGTAATTTTTGATGCAAAACACTAATTTGTGAAAAAGCAAGGCTATACCTGATTCTCTGTGGCTACAATAACTACAACAGGAAGAGTGAAAAATATGGCTAGATCGCAAGCTAACAAAATTCCCCGCCATGCAACCCGAGTTGATCATTGTAATACTGGCATATAAATATGGTTGCTGCAATGTTTACTGTAAGGATGCACGTGAACTACTACCATTCAGGTACTTGCTTGTGTTTCCTCATCAGCTTTGTATGTACATCCATCTTCTTCTCTTTGAAGGCAGACTTGCTTAGGTGCAGAATTTCTCTGCAGCGTTAAGAAAAGTAACTAGTTGAAAATAACAACACACGGACTATTGGTTCATTTCAGTTTGCAGATATCAGTTTTATGCAGTTTGTGCCTGATGGCATAATCTTGCATACAAATATTAAGGAGATGGACTAAATGACCATAGAGTAGCAACATGAAATGCAGGCACTTCAAGCGGCAAACAGAACTCAACATGCATTCTAAAGACTATCATTAGGCTTTACTGTGTCAGACAAACCCTTTGGTCAGGTAATTGGAATCCAAGTTTCATTATAATGACCAAATCAAAGGGAACCGAATTGTGCCGAATGGCTCAAGCAAACGGGTTAATGGGGCTTACCTCGCATGAAAAAGGCTAACATGAACAACAGTGGCCGTCAAGCAGCAAAGCCAACACCATAAGACATGGCAAAGGAGGTGCTGACTTACAACGGACCCTGAACGCTCATATGCCTCCATGTTAATGTGGAAGTTTGAGTCTATAATAGCTGAAATATTGTATCTCTGCCCAGAGGAAGTAAACAAGCCATCTGAGAATATCGGGAAGATCTTGGCCTTGAAGCCAATAAGCAAGGGGGGGATGATGTACATGAAAAAAAAATTTTAAAAAAAACCAGCAGCAATGTTAACCATTGCAAACCAAGGGCTAGCAAGTGGACTTCCAAGGTAGGCAGATATGCTGGATCAATCAAATCCAATGGCACCGATCCCCAGGCCACGCGGTCCTGAACCTAACTGATGGGCCAGGATGCAAATCCAGGACAGGGAACTTAAAGCGGGGAAAAGGTAGCCTGGAAATACGTTGTGGGCAAAGCTGCTAATAAAAGGTATTTGAGTATCTGCCCTTAGCTCTCTCCTCTTTCTTACGTAATGCCCTGTGATTTCATGGTGTTTGTTAGTGATACTAGTGGAGTACATAACAAATTCAATACAAAACAATAATACTTGGTAAATTCAAATAAATTTAGATTGTAAACATGGTAAGGCTTCGATCAAATCAATTAAGTTATTCAGCCAAAACATCTTCAAAACTGCAATTGAGAATTAATGATTTTCATTTTCCGGTTGAGTAATACTTATTATTATCCAAAGCAGCAATGACTGCCACATCAAAATACAAAATCAGGAGTTAAGGACATTACAACATTTGAATAAAACCAATCAGGCCAAAAATGAGAACTAAAACATTACAGTGAAAAGGAGGACAAAGCAGCGGATGCAATTCTCAATATTACAGAAATCAAAGCCTTGATCTTGAGCCAACATACAGCCCTTTAGTCACATTTTGATTTAGCAGTTATATTTGATTTTCATTATTTGATGATAAACTCTCTGTATGAATCATGATGTGATTTTATTTAACCTATTTATCATAGTCTTAAAATAAAAATAAAAAATGTTAATTAATATAATAAATAAAACGTGGAGAGGAGAAAAATCAGGAAGAAAGTGCGAGAAACTGAAGGAAAATAGTAGTAAAAAACAGAAGTGAGAAAGAAATATAGTAGTTGGAGTGTCATAATGAGAGGAACTGTGCTTTCTTGGTTGCCGGTGGTTGTCATCGTTAATGGCTTCTTCCCTCGTCGCGGAATTAGAAATGTGGATCAAAGGGCATTCATAATCAGAGCAGAAAGCTAAATTTGAATTAAATGAGTGATTCAGTTGGATTGTCGTTTTCAATTTTCAATTACCCATTTCCATGAATATATGTAATATTAATTTAAAAAAAAAAGACGATCTTTTGTCAAAAGAAATGCAACTTCAGCTTGTCATAACCATTAAACATAGCTTGAAACTTCAAGATCAGACACAGTTTTATATACTCGATTTGACTGAGCAGCCCAATCACTCCAGAATGGCCGTCCATAGATATTAATAAGTTCCAGGATTTTATTCACTTCAACCATCTGTGAAGATTTGGCCTCCCCTGGCTTTAGCTGCTTTCTTTCCATGGTCTCCTCCTGGAAGTCCACTCCCTAAATTTGTCGTCTTTTTCCTCAAACAAATGACTTGCAAAACAACCCAACAAGACAGCAAAGTGAAATCAGAATTAAACCAGATAAAACAAACGCTTGTGCTTCAGCTTTACGGTAAAATGAACTTTTTTAAGTTATCTTAAGTAACGAGGGGTTGAATCGGAGCCATATGAGTTCCCTCACCATCCCGCCGAATTCGGTAACTTTTCTTCTTCCTTCTCCTGTTTATTTACTAGGAAAATGTAGGAAAACTTAACAAACAAAACAAACTCTCTCTAGCTCAATCTGTTTTCATGTTTTACTTTAGGGTAAAATTTTTCCGAGAAAACTTTTAAAAAAAATGTTAACTTCCTTTTTTTTTTGTGGTGTTGTTTAGCTTCTGCATGAATAACACGGCGGTTTGCGGTGCTCTTGAAGTGGCGGATCCCTTGGATTCTTGCACTCCGCTTTCACTCTGAAACGATTTTGGATTCAACAAAACGGACCCGATAAGGTTTGCTTTGATAATTAAAGGCGAATGCTCTTTCGAGGAAAAAGTCCGAAACGCTCAAAGTGGTGGGGGGGGGGGAGGGGTTCTGCTGCAATTGTATACAACGAATAAAGATAAAGAGGCAATTTAGTCTAGCATAAGTTAATTTGATCTACGATTTTTCATTCAAAATAATTGAGTTGAATAAAATTTTAAAGAATTATTTAACAGTAGATTAAGTGAAGGATCTGTTGTTTGAAGTGATGGTGAAGCCTAAAGGACTCGAAGTGTAGCAATTTTACATTTCTTAATCTGCTGGTGAATATTTGAAAGATGATGCTAAAGGGGAACAAGGAGAATGCTGCGTTGATCCGCCTCTGAATGGGGAAGGCATGGACTGTTTTTGCCACATGTTTTCTATCACTTTGTTGTTATAGCAGCTTTCTTGGTGATAGCATTTATAGCTCCCAGAAGCTCAACGAATTGGCGAAGAAGAAGCTTAGTAGCAACTGTGGATGCTAAGCTGGTTGAAGCTGTTCCTCATGTTGCATTTAGTTCTGCACATTTGAGTCTGTGCTCGACTGGAGAAACTTGTGCAATTTGCCTTGAGGCTTATAAGGATGGGGAAAATTCTTAAAAGTACTCCCTCCTCAACATGGTAGGATTTTGCTCATGTGGCTTATATCT
>JBBYHO010000003.1:3031926-3051203 GCA_038382025.1 Adansonia gregorii
GCTTATAAGGATGGGGAAAATTCTTAAAAGTACTCCCTCCTCAACATGGTAGGATTTTGCTCATGTGGCTTATATCTAATCTTTAATGTTAGATTTGCGGTGCTTGTTTACTTATGTTTAATTTTATCATTGTTTTACCTACTCCCACCGTGCGAGGATTCTCTTTGCTGTTACAAGTTAGCTTGACTTTCTCATGAGTTGGGGAATTCAAGCGTCTAAAATATAGAAAGTGGAAGATTTATGATTCGTAAGTTGATGCTGAATTCCTTCTTTGTGAAGTGGACTTGCACAAATTCAAAATATGAGAAATAATGAACTAGAGGAAATTTTTTATCCATAGAGCTATGGACCATTGGTTGTATCAAGGCACTGTTGTTTCTGCCTTCATGCACATATTCAACCATTGCAGTTAGAAGCTACTTTGACTCCACAATTTGATGAATCTGGTCCTTCTGTAGTATCGGCAGCTTTTGTGTGATAAGAGATAGTGTTGTTGTTTGCAGATGGGTGAACACCGCATTCAATGCTTGTTTCATCATACATTTTTATTTGAGTTCTTTTTTCCTTACTCTAGCATTATACTCTAGACATCTGTTAATCAACATGAAAGTTGCTTGCAGATTTTCATTCAAGCTGGGCGGAGTCATGGCTAACTAAGTGAGGGACATTCTGCCCTGTATGCAAACTCGATATGATAACCGAAATTTGCAT
Organism: Adansonia gregorii; assembly: GCA_038382025.1. Lineage (NCBI taxonomy): Eukaryota > Viridiplantae > Streptophyta > Magnoliopsida > Malvales > Malvaceae > Adansonia > Adansonia gregorii. Next base: position 3,032,638 of record JBBYHO010000003.1, read on the forward strand.
ATTCTGAGGTGAGTGATCAAAAACCTTAGTTGTATTTTCCTCTTTAGTGATGCAGCTTTAATTCTGCTCATTGAATTTAACATCGTAGATTTACATACGCTTTGACAGGCATGCTTCTGTTTTTATTGTAAGCTAAATTGTTTATAGAGTCCGAACATTAAGCTATTGTAAATGTGACATCATATGTAATTTTGAATTCACTGGAAGAAGTTAAAGCAACTAATATAGTGTCTCTTTGCGGATCAAAAGAAACTGATATTTTGCAAAATTCCACCATGTTTTTCATGATATTAAGACCTGGTGATTGGTAACTTTTATACTGGGTGTCGTTTTATCTCTCTGATTTAATGCCATACTAAGCCCCATTAGCATTCAATTGACTAAGTACATACATAGAAGTTGCTGTAAAGGTTAGGGGAATAGTTTTAAGCATTACTAGTAATCATATTTGCACAAATCTTTATAGCTGGTCGAGCATCAGATGTGATTTCATAAACTAACGCATGAAAATGTAAATGATAAAAGCATTAATAGGATTCCTCCATTAACGCATGAAAATTTATATGATAAAAGCATGGCTAGGGTTCCTACATTCTGCCTAAAGCATCGCGAGGCTTATATTTTTTATGAAAAGTGTGTTGTATCTCATCCTTGCATAAACCAACTCCTAAGCCAGCATAAAATTAGCTGTTGTGCTTGTTTTTGGGGTTTGGTTGAGTTGATTCCTTCTTAGCAATATGAGATTGTAGAAAGTTCAGCCTTTCTTCTTAATCTTGGCTAAAGAAGTCATTTCTTATTCTAGCAGTCGGAAGACATAAATAGCAGAAGGATGAAATGTACCTGTTAATATTTACTTGGCTGGACCTTGGTGTAATTGTAAGAGGATGGCATTTGGTAGTGGAAACTATTACTTGAATGGCAAGTCTGTTTTGCTTTGATGCATGTCATGAATACATTTTGTGTACATTCTCTGCTAAATTGCAAAGATAAGAATCTTTATACAACATGCCTTATTGCCACTGAAATTTGTTTGCCTGCCTTTGTTTGACAGATCAAGAGGAGCAGCAGGGTTTAGAATCAATAATAGGACAGTGATCAACTGATCGTTCGGCTTGGTTTTGAAATTGGGTATGACATAAACATCTCTCAAGTCTCTCTTGCCCTAACTCTTCATTTCTTAAAGTATTTGTGTGCATCCTTGTCTGACACATTTTCAAACATGGGTAGAGAGATATAATCTTTCAAATACATGAAAAAACTTAAAAAAATTGAACATATTCATGTCGGACACGTAGAGTAACATTAGTCTCAAATGGATTGATTATATTGCCTAAACTCCTTTCACTCAGATGCCTCTGACTTTCATTTTTTTTTCATAATGGTATGTTTCAGTGTGCATTGTGCTTGTGAGGGCCAATCCCTATCAGAAGTTTGTTTCTGCACCTTTGTCTCTTCAAAGTGTGGACGAAGAGTTCGTGGGTGATGCTGATGTAGCCTTTTAAAAGTCCAGCCAGTAAAATTGTCGCAGTGTGATTTCCAGCAAAGCTTCTTTTTTTTTTTTAATTTTTTTTTACTGCATCGAACTAACCCACTGGCATATCATGCCTTATAATTTTCAATTAAAGGGTCCAAAACCCAACAGTCTGCCCTGATTGAAATCCTTGTAAATGGTTCTTTAGCCTTGTCCAAATGGCTGAAAACTTTAAAAGCCGTTTGTCATGCTCGGTTGTGCAGAATAGGAAGTTTCTTTTTCCAAAATGGCTCATCATCTTAAGTTCACCTAATTTAGAAGTAGGATTTCTTTCATTATCTCGTAAATACAGCTTGGGAGGGGAAAAATATTCAACGAGCTTTTTAAATTATGATATTAGCAGCTAACAATTTCTTAGCTTGTTGGCTAAAAGTGTGATAAAATTAACATATAAGCTTAGTTTCAATTCTAAGCATTCTTTTTTATTTTTGTTAACATTTATTGAAATTAATTATGATAACATTTATTACGTTTATAATAAATGCATTTTTAATTGAGTTTGTATATGATATATTTGTGGATCAAATAATGACATTTCATCAACATAAATAATTATATTTTATAATAGGCTGCATCACTAAATTTATTATTACTGTATAAAATTATATATCGACAGTATGTTAAATATAAATATTTTATAATTTTAATAAATGCCTTGCATTTGAAAGTGTACTTTCGCAATTGCTATTTAAAGGAAATGTTTTTCAATCTTATTATCTTGGCGATAACAGTAAAAGAACATATATATCATATATCATATATCATATATATATATATATATATATTTTAAAAATACAAATATATATAATGTACACACGTATACATGTTTAAAAAAAAAAAAGGAACCAAGACAGCACAAGAAAGCAACATTTTGGGAGGGACAGGGGAGTGAATGTCGAGCAAGATTCCCAACAGAAAACAGAAATAAAAAAATAAAAAAATAATGTTTTGTTGCACTTCACTTTCCCAGATGACGTGGCAACATTTTATTGGCATCTGCTTTGTAGGAGTTAATAAAGGTTTTTATCCACTTATCCTTGATCGTCAATGTCATCATCCCCCAGAAATTGATTAAGGGGCGGCAACAATCAGCAGCAAGCAGATGTAATAATATTTCATCTAGTAATATTAAGCAATCTCGGCCCACGTTTTCCTTCCATCTTCCCCAGTTTTTACAAGACAAAACAAAACCAAGGAAACAGCCGCAGGATCTGAGAAACAACGGCAGAAAGTCGGCAAACTCTAAACGTATATATCGCCAACAAGTATTCTCCATGGGCTCTCTGGACAAAAGGTGATTGCTTTTTCCTTTTCGTGTTTAGGAAAGCATCTGATTTGATTTGGAAGTATAGTTGGGGCAGAACTTTGATATGGGTGTTTCTTTGGCTGTCTTCCCTTGTGGCTTGTTTCTTTTTCTTTTTATCTATTGCAGCTCTGGATCAGAAGTTGTTACCATTGATGTTGTTGACGCAAAAAACTTGCTTAACTCTGGCTATGTTTATATTGATGTCAGGTAACATTTCAGAATTTTCTTATTCGTTGAAGTTCCTTCGAAATTATGTTTTGATATCCATTTCTAATAACAGGACACTGGAAGAGTACAAGAAGGGACATGTGGATACTGAGAAGATCCTTAATATCCCATACATGGTCAACACACCAGAAGGTATTTCTAACAATTGCAAGCTTGTTTTTGTTCCTTAAAACAGTATTATTAATCTCTTTTTTTTTTTTTTTGGAATTTTTTGATTTCGTACTGAAGGTAGGTTGAAGAATACTGAATTCTTGAAGGAGGTTCTATCTTTTTGCAAGGAGAAAGATCGTCTCGTAGTGGTACTTTCGAATTTATTATTTGCTTTTTCTCTATAAATGATGTAAGAGATGGAAATCGGCTAAAGTACTTCTTTTTCTTATAGGGCTGCCAAAGTGGGGTGAGATCCCTTTATGCAACTGCTGATCTTCTTCAAATTGTGAGTTTATTCAATTCCAACTTTTAGACACAACTTTCCCAGTTTTTTTTTACTTCAATCCTAAATCTATTGAATCTCATTAACTAAAAGAATCCATTGGACTAAATTCTGGATTCAATTTTTCCGGTTTTTGCTTCCCTAGTCCTCAGGTCCAGAACTAAACCAACCTGGATCAGAGTTTTTAGACCAGTACTAATTGACTGCACTCAATGATGCTGCAGGGGTTTAAGAATGTGAGCAACATGGGAGGAGGTTATCTTGCTTGGGTGGAGAACGGCTTTCCTATAAAAATGGAGGAGCCTATAAAGGTGCAGGAGCCTGCAAAAGTGGAAGAGAAGCCAAAAGAAGAGCTGTAAATTTGTTATCTTTTGCTTGTCATCTTGTTTACGTAGCTGCAATTCTGTTTAACTAAAAAAGGTAACAATACCGCATGTAATTTCGACAGGGGAAAAGCAAATTTATCATTTATTTCCACTTCTATCTGTATCACTGTATGGATGTGATTCCCCTGCTTAACGCTTATTGGCTATAAATGCTCCCTTGGCTTCTTTCTAAATCAAAATCCAGAAAGAACTAGAAGGAAATCTTGAATGTTTGCTATATTCATGAGGTCTGGTCAAATCTGCCTAACCACGAGTTTGCTAGAAGCCTTTCTCTTTCTGAAACAAAACTGAAGACTGAAGAGAAATATAGGAAAAGAAGATCAGTTAAAATGTGTGTTTTTACTGTGTAAGACCTTCTAGATGTTTAAATTTTTTCATTCTTGAGATGGCGGTATTTTGTCTTTTGACAATCTATCAAAAATATACACCGACAGGGTATATAAATAAGTAAAATCATTCAAATGATACAAATTTAACGGAAAGAGCTTGAGATAAGACTTGCTTTTCTTCAGGAAACAGGGCAGCCTTTAACCATGATCCCTTGGGCAGTTGGGCAAGAAGCCAAAGAACATCTATCCGAATCACTTCCCCACCAGCTAAGGCTAACATGTTCCATCCCTAAGCACAAGTATAGCAATACCCCCATGAAAGCCAATCCCGCATCGAGTGCCCCAGACAGGACATAGTTATGGCGACTCCACCAGCCACGATAGTATCTATAAGCAATAAAACCAGAGGCAAATGCAATAAGAACCCAACTGGTGTAGTTCACAGCAGTAGCTGGTGGCATGTTGACTGTTGCACCAAAGAGCACGGGCATCGTAATAAGTTTTATCCATGGCCTGTTTGGGAAGGCCTTAGTTGCAAGCCAAACAAGGACAGGAGCTATGGCCCCAACTAAGAAGAACCAGTTTATCGTCGAGTAGTAGCCAAGATCACCAAAGATTCTGCGAGGTCCGATCAGACCCCAGATAACAGAGGCATCGTAAAACACATGATCACCAGGACAAGTCCATGGGCTGCCAGTGGGAAGCAATTCTCTGTTACATATGTCTGGAACTGTAGCCATAAGCCACCATGCTGTTCCTAAATGCGCAAATGCAGCTATTATTGTACCACCCACCTGATAAGAATATCATCACATGAGAAGATGAAGGGACAAAGCTGTGCATGAAGTGCTTTTACAGGAGGAAACACCTTAAAAAATGCAAATTTCTTTTGTGGCTTTTAGTAAGGAAAAGAATCTTGAGGAGGTGAACCTGAGCTATGAACATGGCTCTAGGAGGAATCTTCATGTAGTGGCCAAGTTTGAAGTCTTGCAAAAAGGTGATCCCTTGTTTCATACTTATGTATCCATAAACTTTAAAGCTCATATTAGCAACTGGGTACCCTGGGTATATGTACCCAATGATATATTCTGTAATCACATTGAGAGCTGGTGTCTGCAAAAGAAATTTGCTCATGTCAGAATACTGAAATAAAACTAACGGAATACATGATGATATCAAGTAGCAAATCATTACCTGATTGGAAGAAAATTAATTATATGTGCAAATAATCTTCCAAATTTAGATAAAATAGGTGACATGTGTGATAGCAGGTGCAGAAGAAGAGGCACAGAAGCATCCAAAATTTTGGTACGAAACACCGTAATTTGTGAAATAGCAAGGCTATACCTGATTAGTTGTGGCAGCAATAACTCCAACAGGGAGAGTGAAAGATATGGCCAGACCACAAGCTAACAAAACACCCCACCATGGCAATTGGAGTTGGTCCTTGTGATACTGGCATATAAATATGGTTGCTGCAATGTTTACTACAAGGATACACATGAACCACAAATCAGGTACTTGCTTGTATTTTCTCATGAGCTTTGTATGCACATCCATCTTCTTCTCTTGAAAGGCAGACTTGCTTAGGTGCAAAATTTCTCTGCACCATTAAGAAAAGTCACTTTAACTTGCTGAACATGACAACAACATGGTCTAATGGTTCATTCAGTTGGCAGATATCAGTTTATGTAGTCTTTACCTGATTGCATAATCTTATCATACAGTAGATATATTAAGGGGATTGACTAAATGGCCATGGAGTAACAATTTGAAATACATGCCCTTCCAGTGGATAGCAGATTCAATGTGCATTCTAAATGTGATTAAGCTTTATATGGTAAAGCAAAGCCCCTAGGTCAACTATTTGGAATCTAAAACTTGTTTGGCACAAGAAAACAGGTCAGTAAGGCTTACCTCCCGTGAAAAAGGATTACATGAACAACAGTGGCTGTCAAGCAAGCAAAGCCAACACCATAAGACATGGCAAAGAAGATGCTGAGATACAGAGGGCCCTCCCGCTCATATGCTGCCATGTCAATGTGGAAATTTGGGTCTATAATAGCTGAAATATTGTAATTATGCCCAGTAGAAGTAAACAAGCCATCTGAAAATATGGGAAAGTTCTTGGCCTTGAAGAGATGGAGCCAATAAGCAAGGGGAGTGATGATATACGTGATAAGAAAAAAACCAGCAGCAATGTTAACAGTTGCAAACCAAGGGCTAGCAAGCGGACTTCCAAGGTAGGCGGATATGCTGGACCAATCAAATCCAATGGCACCAATACCCAGACCACGAAGTCCGGAACCTAACTGATGGGCTAAAATGGAAGTTGGGAATACCCAGCAAAGCCAAGACAGAGAAGTTAAAGCTGGAAAAAGGTCGCCTGGAAGTACATAGTAGGCAAAACTGCAAATAAAAGCTATGACAAAAAACTGGTTTCTTGTCAATCTGCCCTTAGCTCTCTCCTCTTTCTCGTGTAATGCCCTGTGATTCCATGGCATTTGTTAGTAGAACTAGTACATTTAACAAACTCATTACTCATTACCAAACAATAATACTTGGTAGATTATAAACAACAGTAATACTTAGATAAAGAATTTTAGCTAAAATTAATTAAGCTTTTTAGCTTAACCATCTAAAGTAAAATTGCCATTCAGTTGTAAAATATTTTAATTTTTTCTAGTATTTGATTTTAAATATTAAATGATAATCTCTATGCCTGAATTAGGATGTGGTTTTACTAAACCTATTTATCTTAATCTTACAAAAAAATCTTGTAGCAATTAAAAGAAAAACGTCCAATAGTTGCTTTAGAGAATCTTGTCATTAGAATCTAATTTATTAATCACTAATAGAACGACAAATTAATGAAAGCGAAAGCGTTAGGAATTTTGACAAAAACAGCAAGCAACAGGTTGGCAGAATACACATCCCAAAAAACTTTGACCGTTTATTTAATTGTAGAAATTATTGGATTGCTCAGATGGTAAGAGACACGTAAGCTTACCTAAAGAGGGAAACTTGGACCAGATTTTGGGGCCACCACATGGCGGCCGGCTCCACCAAGTAGCGTCGGAACATGCCGGCCCAGCCAAAACCGAGCACCTGCGTTGTAAAAACCACGAGCAACGCCACTAGAAACGACATCCTCTTCTTGTAAAAGATCTTAACGGCGCTGATTAAATGAATGGCGTAGACATTTCCTGCTCCGGAATTGGCGAAGATCGTGACAAGGACGTGCTCCTTCACATTAAACGGCCCGGGATTAAGAGTAAATTCAAATTTCCGATCTTTGAAGAAGACTCTGTCGGTGATAGTCGCTGCCATGAGGTGGCCAAGAGGAACCACCGCGATCTGGGCGGAGATGGAGGAGATGGAGAGAGGTTCCCGACGGTACCAGAAGAATTGGTTGAGGAAAGAGAGGAGGACGCAAGCTAGAGTGCCTAAAATCCAGGTGCGAAACGTGAGAGTTGGGAGGGAGGGATCGTCTGCGGTAGGGACGGTGAGAGCCACTTGTTCGATTGGAGAGTTTTCGAGATCGTCCGGCGACGGCCGAATTGAAGAGGACGCATCGGGTTTATTTTGGCCGGTGGGAGACTTTTGAACTGCGCATGAGTCGTTTGGAATGGATGAAAATCAGAAAGAAAGAGCGAGAAAGCGAAGGAAAATAGTAGCGACAAGAACAGAATCGAGAAAGAAAGAAAGAAGAGTAGACGGAGAGTCTTACTGAGAGGAGCCGTGATTTCTTGGTTAGTATCGGTTGTCATCGTTAACGGCTTTTCCAATTCCCGGAATAATTTGAAAATTGAAATGTAGACAAAAGGGCCTTTTAATTTTTAGCTGCAAAGCCCGAAGATAGAAAAGGCTGGACACAGAGTTTGTCTAATTGCCTAGTGCAGCTCTCAATCAAAACGGTTGGTTTTATGATTTTATCTGTTGAGATCGTCATTGATTACGGCTATCAAAATTTCCCTTTTGTTTTTTTGTAATTGGATGTATCTGTACCACTTGTAGGACAAGGTACATTTTGACTTTTCTTTTCGTTGAAGATGAATTGGTTACGCTTTTAGATTGTTATGTTCCATGTTTCAAGTGCACAACAAACATACTTAAAATGAGATTTTTGGCTATTTTATTTTCCTACCATATACTCTAATAAATTGTTATCTTGTAAAAAGATGTAAGAGGATGCAAAACTAAGAGGGAAGGCAAAGCAAGAGCTATGATTTGTTTGTCAATCTTGTTTTATGTAGCTGCAATGCTATTCTGATAACTAATAAGTTATATATCTCACCTGTAATTTCAACGATCTGATTTTATCTACTCTTCTGAAACTGCATGTGCCCATTTATTTTCCACCATTTTACCGCCTCCTCTAACGAAACATTCAACACTTCAGATCCATCAGTTAATCAGATTATACAACTCACAGGGAAAAATCCATTACATGGTTTAATGTTGCATTTTACTCTATTTTCAATCCCGATATTCCAGGGGTAAAATTTTTATTTTAATTCTCAAGTTCAAAAAATTGGGGCTGAACAGGCTCTAAGCCGTCATGATCAGTTAAACCAATCAGTCATCCATTGGTATCCTGTGATGCTTTGTTCGTTAAGTAATAAGTGTTATTGTTCTGTTTTCATATCCTGTGAAATCTTTTTAATCCATTTGAATTTCACTTTACATTTGCAATTGCATTGGATTCTTCACACTTTTTTCTTTCCATGGTTGGGGATTCTTTTGCTTCATATGAAAGCTAGCTTGTGCTTTGGCGTCACCTATGTTTCTTACACTTATTGCCATCGCATTGGCTATGATTAAGGTTGAAGCGTCTCCTTGATAATACGATTCCCGATATGCAACTTAATTTTGCTGTTAGCATATGCCAAAATTAGACTTGATTTACCGTCTAGTTTTTGCCGATTTATAGCTAGTCAACATGGGAGAATCAAGCTAAAGACAATGGCTATTCAATATTTACAACATTAAGGTGCAGACGTTTGTAGTTGATGTTAGACTTTACTCATATTAGAGTATCAATCTAGCTAAGACTATGCACCATCTACCATCAAATTCGTTTCTAGTTTCATGATTTTGCTTCAGAGTTCTTGTGCTCGCAGTATTATCTCTGGATAGAATTTGTGATGCTGCTGAAGTAGGTGGGAAAAACGTTATGTCAACATAATTCATTGTGACAAATGAACTTGAACAACCGAAGTAACTTCATAATGTATAAACCGACAAGCAGCTGAAGTTGGTGTTTGGAAATATAAAAGCCGTTGGCATTCAAGTGACTCTGAGATTGTATGGCATTAATAATAGGGATTCCCTAAGGACAATTTCATTTGAAGCATTTTTTTTATTAGACTTGATAATATTATATATAATTATATAAATATAATATAAAAAAATAATTAAAATTTAATATAAATACATATCTTAAAATTTATCTAATATAAATTATTTATTTATTAAAATTTATATAAATATAAATATTTTAAAATAATTATAATATAATAAAATATAAAAATTGAGATTTAGAGTTCAAAAAGCAGCTGAGGCCACAAATGAAGGGCTTCGTACTGCGGGGCATGCTATGGAGATGGGATGGGCTGCATTTTCGACGCCACATGTAAAAATATTATTTATAACTTACAGTATTCTTTTAGTCTTCAGTTCTACGTATTTTTTCCCTAGCAGCAAGAAGTAGAAGGCTTTAGTTTACTTACAGTGATGATAACGGCTTCATCCATTGGGCTTGCAACCTGCCTCAAAGTGTTGGTTTGGAGCTGGACCTATTTGTTTGGATCTTGGATCTGGACAATAATAAATGGTACAACTAGATCAAACTGTGTTCATCACGTCGTAATAATATATATATATAATATACATAGATATACACACACACACACACATATATCTATATATGTATAGATATCTTGATTGTTTCTCATTAATTTGAACTGATCAAATCAGATTAAGCCTTGTGTTGCTACTATCAGAAGCTTAAAATTTTCATTGTGGATGGAAATGGCTATATAACTGTTTCTATATCTGATTGGCATCATAAATATTTTTGTTGTTGCATCACTCAAAAATAGACATCATTTACAACAGAATTCTTATCCTGCAGCTATAGCTTTATTCTGATGCCTAATCAACATCAAGAATATATATATATATATATATATATATATATAGATGGTATCCCTCTGGAGGCTATCTTAGCTTAGTTGGGTTTATATACTAACCTGGCTATCATACCCTGGTTTCAACCATTTCCAACTGCCAATGGTGGAACCGCCGAAAATGAAAAAGGGACTTCAAAGCTAGCCATGCGCACATCAGGTTCGGCCATGTGGGATACACGTACGTCCGGTTCTATATATATATATGTGTGTGTGTGTGTGTGTGTGTGTGCCATTTAGCATGCACCATGACTATAATATTTATAACTTCTTTCTTGATATGCTATTATGAGCGCACCAAAGTGGACGGTGTTGGATTGTGTGAATTTGATGATATGATTGTTTAATTGGTTTTGCTTTAAAAATCTAATAATACCACTAGCTCTCAATGGCCATGAACATATTGTCAACGCCAATGGTACGAATGAAATACTCTTCCATTATAGAAACCAACCAATCGTCAAATGGCTATTGCCCCCTACGAGCCTTTTGATGCCACTTGATCCTTTGTCTGACTCCGACAACAGTTTTTCTCAAGATCTACTTTATTGGCTAGTGAATTTCACCTATAGACCAAAAGAAAAAAAATTATTATAAATAACCCATCATAATCAAAGAGAAAACCCGTTGGCCACAGTAATCATACCTAAGATATTGCCTCTTCACTAGGAGTTTGTCCTTTGCAGGCTTAAAATACGTAATGTTACCCATCAATTTGTGGCCAAACCCCTTCCATAAAGAAGAAAAAAATAGAAAAGAAAAGAAAACTTTAAATGGTTAAAGAATATAAAGACATAAGTCTATGACAAAAAATTTACTTTAGTACTACTCTCCTCTTTATTGTATGAAAAAGATGTAATTGCAAAATAAATAACCATGTAAGGGGATTTCCAAAACTTTTTCAGCCTAAAAAATACACTAAGAAAGGCCCCTGTATATATAGGATAACCAATGAAAAAACAATGGAGGTGCTTTCTTACGTTGTGTCAAGTGGGAGGAAATGTGGGTTTTCTGAAGCAGAGATTTGTGGTAACAGCTGTTTATTGCTTAGTGAAGACAAAGGTATGAATGAAACTTGAGTTGATGTAATATTATTTTTATGCCTTTATCTGGTTATCTTCTTAGTAAGGCATGCGATATGGATGGAACAGTGTTGGATGATTATTGGCACACACCCTTACCAAGTCATGTTGCTTTAAAAGTGACAATTACTATGACCCTTCAGCTTCTTTATAAGTGATGATGGATTAGTGAGTTGGAGTCACAAAAGCAAAGTTCCACAGGATGAAACGCCTGTAAATCAAGTAAACTTTATTGAAGTTGCATCGGTGATTATAGCTTTCCGAAGTTATATTATCCGTTTAATTCAAAAAATTAGACTTAAGTTAATTAGTCTTATCCAACTCAAATTATTGTTTATTGAAATTAATATTCTTTAACCGAAAAGAATTCTTGCTTAAATAACAATTATTTTTATAGTAAAATAAAGAGAGTTTAGGTATAATTTATAATCATTAACTAATTACACTTCCAATAGTAAACTTCAGTTATGTTAATTTCTTCTATAAATGCGATCATGAAAGTCTTTATTTAGTGAAAAACAAAATGTTATGAGGGATTTAGATAGACAATTAGCAAATATTTGTTTAGACTTAAATAGTATGAACAAAATGAAAGGCCTTTAGGTTAGTATAATAATAATAATAATGACGATGATGAATGTAATCATTGGCTCTTCTCATTGTTCATACCCAGCCGACCAAGTCAAACAAATCATATCTCACCGAATGACCAGCTTTAAAATGCCAGTCGCAATGGGGCTTAACCATGAATTCAGGGTCCCAATTTTTCAACCATTGGCTAATTACTTGACTTTTTTTTTTTTTTTGGGAATAGTTTGATGGTATAGGCACTATCCCATTCAACTAAATTTGACGGTTGACTCTATGCTTAACCATGTTTATTTGGGGAAAAAGGATCTATTCAGTACAATCCAAAAGTGTGGTGATTTTAAAATAGTTTCACCATTTTTACTGACTTGGTAAGCTCATGGTAGTTACATACTTCCCTAAAGTTAAAGGTATAACTGAAACATCTTGAACGAAATGGTATTAAAAAGCGGCTTAAGATAAAGTTAACCTGTTTGATAAAACCAGATGCTTGAACTCTACGTGACTTTATCTGTACAAGAATATTGAAAAATCTGACCTCATACTTTTTCTTTTTATTATTTTTAGCTCTTTAACTTTCTGCATAAAATTAAGAAACAGATCAAAAAAGAAAAGAAAAGAAAGATGAGGGAAAGATGTTGTCGATGAAGGAATAAAACACCACTTCTGAAAATTGCATCGTTTGTTGCCTTCAAAAAAGTGGGAAATGACAAAAGAAAGCAGTGTATTAAAAACACCCCCACCTAAGAATAAACTCACATTCTTTCTCTTTCTTCATAGTACACGCGCCCAAGCATACCTACATACATACATAAACATTTGCACATAAGATCCTGTTGAATCTGCAAACACTGTACACTTCATGGTTGGTTTCAATACTGCAGAAAAAATCATTTGAAACTACTGCTCCGAGAAATTCTGACCGTTCACAAATTCTAGCCTTTCCAATGGGTATTTCTTTGAGGAAGATATTCAATAGAATTGCAGGTTTTGCTTTATCTTGGGGAAGGAAAACAGCCCCCCGAGGTCGCAGGATTTTCCATAGTGAAGTTGAACAGGAAGAGTTCCAGCATGCAAGTGCTCATTGTCTTTCGTCATATTACAGTGTTTTTGTAGCTCGCCTTGCCATCATGGTTAGTACAAAATTTCCTTTCATGGTTAGTTATTTTTGGCTAGAATTTCAACCATTTGAGCTTGAATTTATCAACCTGAATATTAAAAGCTTAAGAATTTAGCTCATATCACAGCAGAAGCGATGATTAGATGCTTGAAAGGCATAAAATGAAACTACATATTGCTTCACTCGATTGATCCCGTTTTACTGTTTGGCCTCCTATCCCCTTAGCCAAAACCTTGGATCATGTAGGTCATCCTTTTAACTTCAACTATCTTCTTAATTTCCATGCTGATAGCCTAGAATTTGATTAATCAGTGTTTTTCCTAACATCTCTTTCAGGTCATGCTAGCTATTTTGATTGGGCTGCTGACAATTCTAACTTGGCATTTTACAAGGATTTATACAACAAAGTCACTGAACACCTTAGCTTTTGGTCTTCGTTATGAACTGCTTCAGCGTCCTATCCTACGGATGTGGAATATCTTAAATTCTACCTCAGAAATAACGTCTGCCCAGGTCAAGTTATCAGAATATGTTATCCGGCGGTACAGCAATCCTACCACTCAGGCAGAACAAGTGGAGGTTGATCATTATATTATTTTCTTGTTTTGAAACTCTTCTGGGAAATCCCTATTCAGTAACCTCTTTTCTTTTTTGGTTGATTCTTGCACTCTTAGCAGTTGTATCAAATGATGAAAGACATAACATGGGCACTATTCGCCAGTCGTAAAGCTCTCAATTCCATAACCATAAATTACAAAAATGGATTTGTCCAAGCATTCCATAGAGACCCCAGGAGTAACAATACGTTTTATATCTACTCTGATCTTGCAAATTATTCAATCAGTGCCGGCGAGTCTTATGACAACAAAACGTTGTCACCACGACAGGGGTGGAATGACCAATTCATTCACGGTAATGTTTCAGCAAAATGGTACCGTGAACCACTCGATCCTGTCAGTGGGGAGAAGACAGGAAAGGCACTGCAAATTCCACCAGATGATCTTATCAATATAGCAGGCCCTTCACAAGTGCCTGATGGGGTAGCTTCATGGCATGTGGCAGTCAGCAAGTATACAGATTCACCGTTGCTTTCTGCAGCACTGCCAGTATGGGACTCTTCGAATACGAGTATCGTAGCTGTGGTAGGTGTCACCACTGCACTTGTTAGTGTAGGCCAGCTGATGAAAGAACTGGTTGGAGTGCATAGTGGGTACATATATTTGACCTCACAAGAGGGTTACTTACTGGCCACATCCACTAATGCTCCTCTGTTAAAAAATACAACAAAGGGGCCCCTGCTTATGATGGCAGTTGATTCGGAGGATCATGTGATACGATTGGGAGCTCAGTGGTTACAAAAAGCCTACGGCAACAAGTTCCCCCCTGGTAATGTGGTTCATGTGGAGAAGGCCAGTCTTGGCGGCCAGCATTATTACATTGATTCATTTTTTCTGAACCTAAAAAGATTACCTATGGTAAGCTTAGAAAATATATGATCTTTTTCCTAACATTGAAATTAGGGATTGGATCATAGGATACATGTCGGACTTTCAGATGCATAAGAAGATATCACAGAGATGATCTCATTATGTTTCAAACAGATAATTCATATTACTAAAGTTTATAACAGTTCGAAATGACACTAAAACATGTTAGAAATAGTGCAGGTTGGAGTCATCATCATTCCAAGAAAGTATATAATGGGGAAGATTGAAGAGCGAGCCTTGAAAACATTGGTCATATTGATATCTGCATCTGTATGTATCCTAGTGATTGGATGTGTGTGTATTTTGATACTGACAAATGGAGTATCAAAGGAAATGAAACTCAGAGCAGAATTGATAAGTCATCTTGATGCAAGAAGAAGAGCTGAAGCATCAAGCAACTATAAAAGCCAATTCCTAGCAAATATGAGGTAACCCATTTCCATACCTACAAGCCAGACTTTTCCTTCCGCTCTATGTTTGTTTAGTTATTTTGCCTCCAGGAACCGTGCTTAAAAACTCATTAGCCGAGCCACTATATTCCATTTTATCAGTTAAACTTGCCTTGAAAACTTTCAGTATGCCTGCAACTTACGGATATATTGTGTTACAGTCATGAGCTAAGGACGCCTATGGCTGCTGTTATTGGATTGTTGGACATTCTTATCTGTGATGACTGTCTTACAAATGAGCAGTATGCAATGGTTACCCAGATCCGTAAATGCTCAACAGCTCTACTTCGGCTTCTCAATAACATATTGGATCTGAGCAAGGTGAGATGCAGATCAAATCAATTATGGAATTGGGAAATATCAAGTAAATATGTGCATAGCAGCTCTTAAGATCTTTAAATATAAATACAAAAATATACTCATTGAAGAGATTTCATCTATAAGTATTGAGCGGTTTATGTATCTCCCCCTAAAACGATCAACTTCAAAACCATAGAATTAAGGGTCCTTTAGGCACGATTAAATGAATAAATACAGGTGTCATCAGACAGATTATTGAGCAACATGTCATTCTTAAAAGTCCTTTTAATGTCTTAATTGATGAAAGAAGAAAGATAAAACTATAAGAATTTTAACTACCATGGTTTAGGTAGTAGTTTTTTCTTTTAATTGTTAACTTGTTTAATGAGGAAAGATGACAGGCTGGGAGCCTATGTTACCTGGAGTTTTCATGTTCCCTATAGTATCCATATCCAATATGTTCGAAATATGTTTGGACGTGAGAATAGAGCTATGAATATGATCTTCTAGATATATAAAAATTATTGAGCATATCCATGTTATGACATATATCCAGATCCAACACTTACCATGAGTACAGGTACATTGCTGGGAGCAATTACTGGTCATTATACATTATAGAACTTATCTCTAATAGTACACCTTCTAATCTCAAAAATCATACCGCCAATCATTGTTTTTCCAAATATTTCATAGGTTGAATCGGGAAAACTGGTGTTAGAAGAAGCTGAGTTTGATTTGGGAAGGGAACTTGAAGGACTGGTTGATATGTTCTCTGTACAGTGCATTAACCACAATGTGGAGACTGTTCTTGATCTCTCTGGTATGACTCAAACTTCTGGGGTTGAGACAACTATTTTTTCTAATCAAAACTTATGATCTAAAATTTATATTATCTGAATACAGACATTTTATAACCTTTTCCCTTGTTCCTTGTTTTTTCTTTTTGTTAAATATTTTCAGATGATATTCCAAAATTAGTTAGAGGAGACTCCGCCAGAGTTGTTCAGGTTTTTGCAAATCTAATAAGCAATTCCATCAAGTTCACAACATGTAAGATGAACATTAATATTGCTCTATTTTCCTAATTCTAGTTTCATATTATAAGCTACTAAACAATTCAACATTGGATTGGGACCATGAAAAAAACAACTGTTTAACTGATTTCTAATGGTGAGAGAATACAAACATCAAGAAAAATAAAAGAAACCTCTGCCAGGATTCAGGAAGAATTATGTGTAGGGGGGGAATGCCAATACATCTACAGTGCATAGAAGTTAAGAAAAACCAAATCAATTAACAAGCCAGACTTTTTTCATTAAAATGGGAAGCAAATTAAAACTATAATTAGATCACCCAAATAAGTCAAGGATTGGTTGGTTCTCTATGGTTTTGGACAAGATTGAGGTTGAAGATAATGAAAAGTCTCTTCTTTTCACGTGGATAAGTATATTGAATTGTTTGTATGGTTTTAGGCATATAAACTTCCGAGAGTTGAACCCTTTAATCAAATCAGATGATCAAATGGAAAATAAGTGTCTTGATTTGATTTAGACAAGCTATTGTTATATTTATTGTAACATCCAGCAGCTGAAAACTCGATGTACTTTTCAAACACAAAAAGAAGAAGAATTGTATTTCAAGCTTATGGAAGTGGTGATGAGCCATTACTCTCTAACAGAACTTTCCATTATAGGCAACTTATATGATTAACTGTTTCAAATTGCTTTCAGCGGGTCATATTATTCTGCGTGGATGGTGTGAGAATCCCAATGTATCTAGTGATTCTGGGAAGTTTTCTCCATATCCGAAGATACCACTCTCTGCATTAAAGACAAAGTTGAAGCAACATGGAAACCGTATGAAGAAGGCCAGCAAGAGAGACAACAAAATGATTCTCTGGTTTGAAGTTGATGACACCGGCAGTGGTATGATTCTTCGGTTTGTTGAAACAGCACGAATTATATATTTATTGCACATTTGTAATTTGAAACTGTTCCATCTCGAGGTAGCTTGTGTCATCTATTTTGCATGATCTGTAGGAATTGATCCAAGCAAATGGGAATCTGTGTTCGAGAGCTTTGAGCAAGCCGATCCTTCAACAACCCGGACGTAAGTACTTTAACCAAGATCAGATCGATTTTAACAAGCTGGTCAATTGAAAAAAAAAATGGAAAGTAAGTCTATTGTGGAAGAAATCCATGGACAGATTAAGAAATGTAATGAACAGAGATTTTATTCGAAGATCTTTTTCTTGTTTTTCAGGCATGGTGGAACGGGTCTTGGACTATGCATTGTGAGAACTTTGGTAAGTGTCTTGGTACAGAAATTCATAGTCCATTACAATACCCTTCTGCATGTGAAGTTACATCATGCTGGAATCTTGTTGGGCAAAACAGAAGAAATTCTTAAGAAATTAACTTTTTTGTAGTCAACTGCACAAAATGATGAATTGCATCTCTTCTTCGCTCATAGCCTTGTATTTTCAATGACAGGTTAACAAGATGGGTGGCGAAATCAAGGTTGTAAAAAAGAATGGTCCAGGAACTCTAATGAGACTATTCTTGCTACTTAGTACTCCTGCAGATGGCACAGAACAACACGGTCAAATGGATTTCGCGAAGCAAAATGCAGCGGTGAGTAATGGTTTTGCTCTTTGAAGCAGCAAACATTTTTTATTTTTCCCTTTATTTTTAGTTGGTCACCTTCTAAGTTTGATCTCCTATTTGCTTAATACCCCCCCCCCCAAGACTCAATATTACAGCCTTCACTCATCTCTAGAACAGGTTTCTGTGAAAGCATTTTAATACTCAACACTGTCATGTTTATCCTGATAGCTTTCCGAGGGAGTGCACATTGGGGTACAAATAGTTAGTATTCTGTCCAGACCTCGTCCTAGAAAAAAAAATTTTTTTTTTTCTAATTTCAGCTTGCCTGAGCATCAGCCAGGGGAGGCCGCCATAGAATTTGTTGTTAGGTGCTCAAAATGCATACTAAGGTTCAAGGCAACAATAAAAGCTAACATAAATAAAACATGAATGCAGGCGATCCTTGCCCTGCATGGCAGCATGGGTAGATTGATTATGTCCCAGTGGTTGTCTAGAAATGGAGTACCCACTTTGGAAGCATCTGAGTG
>JBBYHO010000003.1:3053202-3073646 GCA_038382025.1 Adansonia gregorii
AAAATGATAAAAAAACCAGTGCCTATAGCCACCCGTCCTGGTCTTAAAGAAGAAAAAGAAAGAAAGAATTTAAGAAACTATAATATTGGTTGATACAATTATAAGCACAAAAGATCCAATGCCACCTTTGGAATTTTGGAATTGCAGTAGTCTATCATTGGATTGAAGGGTATGAATGCAAGCAACAGGGTCAGGACAAAACTAAAGTTATCTACTGAATTCTTTGAGGACCGGGTTCTAGTTTGCCAAAGCATTAGAGTCAAGACACATAATGGTTTCAGAAAGGTTTTTAAGAGAAATAAGAGAACCAAGAGTGAGAGGAAGGAAGCTGATAAGCAGAACAAAGCTTACAGCAGCATTATTCAGAGAAAGTCAAGTTATATGACAAAAATACACTAAACTTGACCTATTACTTAACATCAATATCTCAGCCATTTTTTCCTAAATCTGTGATGACATAACATGTACAAGAGATACCCACATAAACTGACAATTTTCTGCTCAATCCAAATCAAACAAAGTAAGCTATGACTTGTGTGCACTAGCAGCATCGGCAGCCACTGCTCAACAACACAACTAAAGTCAAAACAATAGATTTAGATAAAATGTTGTAGCACACTAATTAATTATGTTGCATTGCATTGCATTGCATTTGCTCAAATTATACGGGTTTTCATTTTAGTGCATAGCACGATGCTGTGATGTTATATGAGCCGCTAATAAGATTTGTTTATATTTAACGTGTGAGTTGTTATGGTTATAATAAGATTGCCAGCTATGTTAGATTCCTTTGAAAAGATACCCAGATTTGATCCTTGAAGATAAAAGTACTTCACATTGTTTTCAATATAATCCCATCACCTTCTCGATCACCATCCTAAACAAATTAAGGCTATATATTTTTGTCTAGTGATCCTCTGCGCGTTTTGGATGTTCTCAGTATTTGCTTAATTGAACTACTTTTTTTTCATTCAAAAAAAGAGCAGTCTTGAAAGTAAAAGCCAAGGGTTGAACATCCTTTTACAAGTGCAAACAGAGCATTTATGTCCGAAGTTGTAAACATAATGGAATGTATAAAATAGCAAGTGTTAATCCAGGATTGAGGTGAAATTGTGAGCTAAGAAGACTTTGCGGAAGTGAAGCTTTAACCTCGTACTACCACTAAAGCACTGAAGGCGACACCCGAAACAAGTTGCATGGTTTTTGTAAGATGTAATTCAAAAACGGCGAGAAGAGCAATGCTATCCTGAGGGAGGATATTTTTAGCAGTTATCCTGAAAGGGTCTCTGGTGGTCTCGAATCCACTGTCACGGTTCCCTAAAAAAGACAAACAATTGAATACCGGATTTATACTTCCCAATGCAATTCCTATTTCGTAGCAGTAACAACTAGCAAGTTCTAATAAGGTGAACATGCAAGATATTCAAGTGCAATGATGCACTGTTTCGTGGCAAACGACACCGTTCTCCACCCCATTTGAACCCAATAAATTATTTCTGATAGAAGCAAAATGTAAAAAGGACAAAAACCCAATAGATCATCAAACTGAGAGAGTTAGAGCTTTATCCTCAACTCATAGACTTTGTAAAAGGGTTAGTCTACTCTTGGTTATTTATCACTCTTCTTCCATGTACTTGTTTTCTGTTTGCCTTGAGCATTTAAATGCTGGAGCCAGTAGCCCTTAAATTTCCACGTGAATGTGTTACATCATTTTTCAGTGGGGGTCTCCATTTAGAGTTAACCGTAATCTTTTATTGATTCCTTTAATTTTCCGTGTCTTCCTGGGGAACATAATTCTATGATCCTAATTGTATGAAATTTGAAAAACTGGGGCATTCGGTAAATGGATCGATCCTATTGGATTGTGAACTAAAGGTTCTCGGTACTGCTAAAAGAATTGCATCTCATGTAAATTCATATGATTCCAAGTTGATGCGTCTTAGGTTTTCCATTGGAGATGATAGGATGCACAGTTACAGCAGCAAAGAATAAGCTTCTTACCTAATTTGATATCCTTAATTCTTACTTTTATTCTGCAATGGAGGGTTATTTTATAAATGCTCTCCTTTTATCTGCATGGAATTATATTTTTCTTACCATAACTCTGAAGTGATTAAGAGAAAAAACTTAATAGTGTTTTATCTTTGCTTGCTGTGCAGGTTTATGTGCATGTGGAGAAGTATGTAGGAGATCCACCTAGTCCACGTGCATGTAGTTCAGCAACTCAAGTACCTTAACTTGATGCCTTCTAATGAGTCAACCTCTGAGATTTACAGTCAATGCACTCTCCAGCTCGAGCTTGAAGTCCAGCAGTGCCATTCCTCTTTCTGTAACTTGGTCAAAGGCTCAATGAGATTACATTCAGTCACTAGCAGGCTGGCTTCGGCTTAGTCTTTTCCAGTTCAGCAAAAACCCACTTTTATGAAACAGCCAGGAATCGAAAATTTTCTCTTTATGTGAAGAATTGCTTCTTGCAGTTGACAGAATTCCGGATAAGGTAGCATATGAAGGAATTAAGAGCTTCTTGATAGTAACACATGACATCGTGGTCCAGCAAGCAGAAGAGTATAAGCAAAAGAAGAAGGCAGATTCTGCATTTAGAGATTTTGAGAAGAAGGCAGCTGAGCTTAGATCACTGGAAAGTAAGTATGGCCCTTTTTGCATGCCTGAAAGGAGCAAGGACCCTGTTGCACAAAAGTGAAAAACGGTGGACACGTTGAGAGCAAAGGCAGAGGAGGAGAAGAATAAGCATGAGAAGTTAGTGAGGGTAAAAAGGGCAATGACTTTGAACAACCTTCCGATGGGGTTTCCTCATGTCTTTCAGGCAGTTGTAGGATTTTCAAGTGTATGTATGCAAGCATTTGAATCTGTCTACAACCAAGCCAAGAGCATTGATCAGGAGCTTGAGAAGAGAATACTACCTTGAAAAAAGGACAAAAGCATTTGAATCTGTCGACCCCTAGTGCCCCCCTCCGCCGTCTGCTTGGGAATTCAATGTGGCAAACACAAGACTGCAAATACTATGCCTTGTTTTAATGTTTATGTTAAATTTCCGACAAAAGATTTGGGATGTTGACATCACTTTATTCGATTATATTCCATTTAGTATTTCATTCGATGATTAAAAAGCAGGCAAGCATGCATGCAATTTAGCAATAATAACAACACGCCTTACGTCTTCAACTTTTTCCAATTAATTAAACTCAGCCGAGTGCCAATGTCATTTACAAATCCACATTTTTTTTTAAAGAAAAAAATTTAAAACATTAAAATGAAAATGAAAAAAAAAATGGATGAAACATGAGTCAAGCTCCGATTCAGACACCCGATTCGTGCCGCGCATCTCGGCCCGGTCCGCCGATTAACGCGTTAAAATATACCATAACTTTTTATAAATGTAAAAAGAAGGAAAACAAATTAGTTGGGCGAAGGGAGAGCGGTACGCTCTGCGAGCGCTTCAAACGGCATAATTTCCCCTCCCAGATAATCAAAAAACGTTAACAAACTCAAATCCAAACCCCCCCCCCCCCCCCAACAACCAAAAGGAAAAGGAAAAAAACAAAAGGCCTTTCTTTGTCCTTTTCCTAGGGTTACCCCGCTTTCTAATTTCCTCTTTCGATTTCCCCCCTCTTTCTCTAATTTCACCTTTGTTTCCTTCAACTTTCTCTCTATTTTTAATTTTATGCCTAATTGTTCGAAACATGCAATGCAGATGGCTGCTTGAATAAGAAAAGCAATAATCTTGAGGGTTTTTTTTTTAGGGATTCGAGCTTTGTCCTCGGTGTTAAGATCTGGGGCTATTCTTTCCTCTCTCATTTTTCTTTTGAGTGAAAAAAAAAAATTAAAACTTAAAAATTAAAAACGAAAACAAAATGAGCGCTTCAAGGTTCATAAAGTGCGTGACTGTTGGTGATGGTGCCGTTGGTAAAACTTGTTTGCTGATTTCTTACACCAGCAACACTTTCCCTACGGTAATTCTCTTTTCTTTCCCTTTTTTAAAGTGTTTTTCTGGTAATTCGATGTTTGGTTTTTTAGTATGAGGAAATTTATGATTTGGTGAAGAGAAACTATTGTTGTTTTTCTTTTTCTTTTGTATAATTTTGAAAAGTGCTGTTTTGCTGCCTGAATTCAGATTGAACGAGGGTTCACTTGTTAAAGACTGGTTTTAACGTTTGTTGAGCTGATTTTAACTATGAATTCAATTTGGGAAAAGCATTTTAAATATTATGCCATTATGTAATACCATTTTTGGATCTTTGACAGAACAACTGGAAGGAAAAGGGAATTTATGATAATAGCTAATTTAATTAGCAAATATAAAAATTCACTCTCTTTACTCTTGATTCCTGGTCTGTTATAAGCTTTTAATGTTTTAATTGCCCAACAAGCT
This sequence comes from Adansonia gregorii, assembly GCA_038382025.1. Classification (NCBI taxonomy): domain Eukaryota; kingdom Viridiplantae; phylum Streptophyta; class Magnoliopsida; order Malvales; family Malvaceae; genus Adansonia; species Adansonia gregorii. The sequence goes on from JBBYHO010000003.1 coordinate 3,057,593, forward strand.
TTCTGGCTCTTTTGTGATTCCATCTTTATGTATTTTGCATTGATACACATCTTAGGAGTTTTGACAGTTGGAAGCTGATGCTAAGAATGTGTTTACCCTTTATCTTACGTTTTTCATCGTGGTGGAAAACAGGATTACGTACCAACCGTTTTTGACAATTTCAGTGCAAATGTTGTCGTCAATGGGAGTACTGTTAATCTGGGGCTGTGGGATACTGCAGGTGCTTTGCACGTTGACCTTTTGCTTCCTTTTTTTCTTTTTTTTTTAAAATCTCCTTGTTAGAACCATTGTAGAGATTTCTTTGTAATTTTGGGCAACAGGACAGGAAGATTATAACAGATTAAGACCTTTGAGTTACCGCGGGGCAGATGTGTTCATATTGGCATTTTCCCTCATTAGCAAGGCCAGTTATGAAAATGTCTCCAAAAAGGTTAGGTGTACTTTTTTTCTTTTTAACAAATTTCATAGAGAAGTTCTGTTTAAACAGATTTTTAATTTATCGCTTGCTGATAATTATGTTCTTGGCTTATTTCCAGTGGATTCCGGAGTTGAAACATTATGCCCCTGGTGTTCCAATTGTTCTTGTTGGAACTAAGCTTGGTAAGTTAAAACATTAAGTGTGCTGTAGCTGCAAATATTTTCTTTCAAAAAGCTACTTCTGAAAATTTCTGTCAGGCAATATCTCTCTATTGAGGAGAAGTTTAGGCATCCATGCCATGGGTAGGCTTTTAATATTAGAATGCTTCTCGAAGTTTTGCTTCTGTCTTCATGCTAGAAAATTATTTTTGAATCATAAATGACTTAGCTGGAATCATTATTGTTCATTGTTTCTATGTTTCCAAATGATCCAGATCTTCGTGAAGATAAACAGTTCTTTATTGATCATCCTGGAGCTGTACCCATTTCTACAGCCCAGGTAAAGGATTTTGTATTAGTCCAGACTTTTCATGAAATATTATTCAGTTATTATCCGTTTTCCTGTTGCATTGACTTTTATCATTTGCAATTTTCTAACTCATTACCCTTCCCCTTTTTTTTTCTTGAATCTGTAAGGGAGAGGAGCTGAGGAAGCTGATTGATTCACCTTCTTATATTGAATGCAGTTCAAAAACGCAGGAGGTACATGTTGTATGGTAAATATGTTCATATGTTTTATGTAATGGAATATGCTTTATGCTCAATGGATTTGTTGACATTCTCTGCAGAATGTGAAGGCAGTTTTTGATGCAGCAATCAGAGTCGTTCTTCAACCTCCCAAGCAGAAGAAAAAGAAGAGCAAAGCCCAGAAGGCTTGCTCCATATTATGACTGGAAAAGGAAAACGCGAAAAAGATTATTAGAACCCCTGGATTATAGTCTCTCAACTGGCAGCTCAGGATATCTGTGAAGCATCTCTCGGTTTGGTAGTATTACTTTATTGCAGCTGTTGCGATCTCCAATTGTTGAAACAAAGTTCAGGGATGCCATCCTCCTTTCAACTCGTTTTTGATATGTTTGTCTATTGATGCCACTGGAACATCCCAGATAGGAAAGTGCACGGACAACCTTAAATTTATTGCTTTGTATTGTTTTAAAAAGGCTTGTTATGTTTGTGGTTTCTGTCTTCTGTGCTTAGTGTTGCAACTTGGTTGTTTCTGATGATCTACGGGTCCTTTCGTCCAAATCTATTATCTTTTTATGCAACTTATAATCATCAATTTTTTTTCTTCTTTATAGAAGAGATGTGAAGAAGTTTAAGCTAACATTTAAACCTCAAAGTTATTGAATATTATCACTTAAAAATGGATACATGAATCATCTGATTCATAAGCATCACTTTGTTCATTCACGTTCTAAGCGCCAGCCCTTTTATCCTATTCTGCCTGAATTTGAATTTGACCTTGAACCAAGAAAGGGTGCCGCCTTTAGGGTTGTCCTTTTTGCGTTTGAATGTTTAGCCATTAGATAAGGTATTCTGCCTGGATATTCTATCCATTTTTTCACGAATATATAATATACATAAAGATACATACATATATATATATATATATACACACATATATAGATAAATGTAGATATATGCTTTGGAACCTGAAACAAGTAGTATTAGTTTGATACATATATATATATATATATATATAGATAGATAAATGTAAATATATGCTTTGGAACCTGAAACGAGTAGTATTAGTTTGATAAATTCTTCGATGTTATGGCGTAATGGGACATATCAAAATCCATGTCCTTTATCCTATTTCCTCGCCCTTTTAGTGCAAGGCATTTTCCAATAGCTATGCTATGGAATCTATTCACATAACACAGGCTAATACAAAATTATTAGTAAGAGTGAGCCGAAGAAAAGCTGTTACATTTAGCATATTTGATAGATGGATTAGATGACGTCCACAATTATTGCATTTGAAATAATTGACAGAAAATTAGGCTTTCCAAGCATTGTAGACAACTAGCAATGATTGACCGAAGTAAATGCTGAAGAATCAAGTACATTTCAGAATAACTTGTTAACCAACCTACTCAAAAGTGAACGTTTGAGTTGATGAAAATTCCTCATAAGAATGAATATACCCAAATTCATTCCTGACTGGAAGAGCAACATGGGGATGCGGCGGTCCCTGTTTAAAAGTAACTTTTGATACCTAAAACTGTTAAAAAGTCGCATGAAACAAGCTTACACATTTCTTAGTTTGCATCAAACCACGACGCAAGAAATTGCTACGTTAGCCACATAGGCCAATGGGGCATATTACTGTAAATCCAGTTTCGTTTGTGGACAAAACAAATCAAAAGTTTAATTTCTTTTTTTAAAAAAAAAAAAAAAACCACAAGGGCTCTCGCCGTCAGGCAGTCTCACACCTTGATAGGCTCATATTTTTCACCTATCGCTCCACCTTTCTGTTTTTGAAACTCTACATATCTGAGTGTGCTGGCAAAGAAAGCATCCGCTGCAGGATCCGGTGTGCTAGAGTCACTATGCATCTCAGTTGTAATCAATTCAATCAGGCTCTGGATTGCAGCAACAGTGATCTGGGGGTTCCCCTTCTCAAAGAAATAAAGACACCTACCAACACAATTGAGGTTGGGAGTTTCCATCATAAAAAATAATTACGCTAATATTGAACAAATACAAAGCTCATCACAATGAGGGTTTGCAGGAATTTACTTGTTCAGTATCTCAACAAAGAGAGTGACTGATCCAGTGCTACCCCGTGCTGCATTGGACACTTGTTGAGCAGCATTTGCTATTCTCAATGCCCGCTTGAGGCAAAGCAAGACCCTAGTTAAAAGCAAACAAAAGAAAAAGGATCAATAAGACCCAAGAATGTGTGGTTATATTCAACCCTCGCTGAACCCTAGGACCTTTTCTTAAAGGGTGGGGGGGGGGGGGATGGGGGCTGACAGAGGGAGGTAGCCAGGCTCACAGGTAATATGACCTGACCGAGTACTAATTAATCCATCCACTGGTGCCTTCTTCCAACTTCAGTCATTAAGTTACACACTGAAAGGAAATGACCAGATAGGAAATATGGGCTAAGGGCGTACAATATAACTCCGGCATGATGAAAGGTCAAAGATCCATTTAACAATTTTGAATTCAGAGAAGAAATGGAGAGGCATGTGATGAATTGATCCAGCAGTCTTTAAACATCCTTCCGAATAGTTGCAAACACCCACTGGGATACGCATGAACGTAACAACATGCAGGCATGAAATTAGAAACATAAAGGTCAACCTTACCTCTCTCCATCTTTCACATTGTCCTGATCGTCAACCCAGAAGAGATGTGAGCATGCATAAACAGCTCTGCACTGATCAGGCTTCTTCAAAAGTTTTGCAGAATACTGCTCAAATATAAGGGTTTGAGTGAAGTACAGTTGAAAGATGCCAAGCTGCTTTCTAAACAAGTGAAATAATAGAAAGATTACCCCAGTAGCCTTGTGCGTTAAAGTATCCCTATTTTCAACACCAAAGACATGCATCCTTTGCAGAGTTCCAATTATCAAATGGATTGAAGTAACCTGTGCCCTTGAGTCCTATAAGAGCAAATATTAGCAAAATTTAATAATAACTACAAATTCCCATGTTTCATTAGTAATAGTCATGTAAGTTGAAGAGACTCCATAACAAGGCATATTAATACTCAGATTGCGACCAACTTACTGAAATCTCTTCTTCATATAAAATGTATGCTTGTGTGAAAAATTCATATGCCACAGGCTCTAAATCACAATCGTTTGCACCCTGATCAATTAAACAAATCCATCATAAATAATATTAAAAAAATTGATTATCTAATTTGCGGTTCAAACAAATCCATCATAAATAATATTAAAAAAATTGATTATCTAATTTGCCGTTCAAATATAAATGAGGACCAAAAACAAGTACCTCAGCACACTGCAAATACAGCCGTAGTGCCAATTCAGGGGCCGGAATGTTAGAAAGAGTTTCAACAGTCTGAAACCAAAAGCTACCAACATTGTCAAATATCCTAAAAATGAGCAGGGTAAGAATTGGGAGAGGATAAACATGATGACCATTCAAATATACCTTTTTGCCCAACACAATCCAAAAATTGAAATCTAAATGCACCATGATCAGAAATTATAATCTATTCATACTTCAAAACCAATCATATAGGCATATACTACACCCAACACCCAAGCAGGCAGTACTCAGTGCTGAAAGACCACAGTTCTGAAGAAGATGACTGACCTGATTCAAAAGCTGAAATATTTTCTTGGGCGTGGTTGATTCCTCCTCTCCAAAAGGATTTTCCTCTTGGCCTTGTAGTTGCCGAACCAACTAACAAGTTACGCCCAAAAAAAAAAAAAAATCATAGTTAATCTCATTACCAGAAAGAAGAAGAAGAAAAGATGCAGAGTAATAGAAACATTCAAGTTAACTGCAGGCCAGGGTACAGGAAATGGAATGGGAAGGGGGAATAGTTTCCTATTTTAATAGTTCAGGATTTAAAGATATGAAAGCTCAGGTATATTTGCAATGACATTATAGTTAAAGATAGAAATTTCCACTTAATAGTTTTTAATTCTGGATTTTTATTCTTTGTACAAGATTCACCCCTTTTCATGAGACAAATTCTTAAGAGCGCCACTAAAGTGCACCAATGAAAATTCAGAAAAGCTGCATGATATACTCAGACACATGCCATTATCTGATTAGATATCAACAGGAATATTTGCTTAGCCTTAACTTTGTAATGTAATAGAATTCTATAGTCAATCACACAAAATAGAAACAAACCTTAAGCGAAACGAAAACAAGGGGAGGGACAGTGAAGGATAGGCGTTTCGGTCCTCCAGCCAAGATATGCTTCCTCACTGTGCATATTATCTGCAAATTATAAAATAGAATGCACAAATATTTCAGAAGAAGAAAATATGAGCTAATCATGAACTTTCAGGAGAAACTCCATGTAATTACCGGGGAAAAATTAACCATATTAAAGAAAAGAAGAGAAACTTTTGCACTAGGCAAAAAGTTCATGAGAAAATCCCAGTAGATGCACTTGAACTATATGATCACCAAATCTTGACTACATCCATAGAGCTATGAGAACAATACCACTTTCACCCAATCAAGTACCTGAAACATCTCTTCTGGATCATCATTATGCAACAACTGAATAAGACGTGCAACAGAATTCTGCTCCTCCTTGAAATCATCTTCATCAACCTAAATGTGTGACAGCAAATCAATGAAAAGAGGTATACAACCATTTGCAAAGGGTTATTCAAAAGCATGCAAGAAATAAGAGGAAAAATGTTAATCTGGTTGCTGAGATTGAAAATTTGTCATGCTTATTGGTTAACATGCTAAACCATAACCATTTAAAAGTGTATACATGAAGATGAATAAATCATAATAACCTCATCAAGAAGAGCCCCATCCAAATCCTTAATAAGACCTTTTATGAGTTCAAACAACGCCTCAACCTATCAAACAAAAAACACAAGATCAAAAAACCAGTTCAACTAAAAAGCAAGCTTGAAAGACAGGGTAAACAATGTAATTATAAACAAACCCTGTCTGCAGTAGAAATACGAGTTTTGTTCTTCATAATGCTTTGAATTATCACAGATGCCATGACTTTATTTGTTTCACTGTCAAGGTATTCCATAACACAAGGATAATTTGAAAGCTTCAATGCTGTGACAATGTCATTATATTTCTCAAGCGGAGCACTTAAGAGTGCAACAATCTGTTTTGTTGCTTTGTTGTCATCAAGTTTTCCTTTGCCAGAGAGTTTTTTAACGCATGCTCCCTGAACAATAAGAAGGTACAGATGACAGTAAGAACAAATGATTAAATAGCTTGTAAGTACTACCGTATGGAAATCAATTTGCACGGACATACCTCAATAATTTAATATGAGGGAAGAAAGCAAAACAAAATGCTATATCATATGAATATATCTTGGTTTATGAGCAGTAAAATCATAAACCTTAATGTGAATATGCAAAATACAGTTTATGACAGTAGCTTACCAACACTTGATCTGCGTAATCAAGCCGGTCGGGATGCACGTGTAGAGTAAATGTAAGAAGAGATGAATATAAAGTTATCACACCAAGGATAGGCATATCAGGCTGTGCTTCAATCACCTGCATCATAAGATAGATATATAACTAATTATTTGTTACATCTAAAAAGACCATAGACAATTAGTCTAGGTTAGGCTAAGAGGAACTATCTCTGTAAACAAATGTTACCTTCCCGATGGCATTATTCAACTTTGAAAAAGCCTCTACTTGCAAGAACTCGGGCAACACATCTGTGCTTGAAGCAGCATAATTTGATAGCCTTTCCATTAGACGAGATAGCACAGTTTTAATGTCAACAGTTGGCTGAGAAAACAAAAGAAAGAAAAGAGTTTAGAACTTATAGGGGGTACTTATATTGCTGCTTTTATGTCATAAATATTAAGTAGGAAATACACATATGATATATCCATATCATATATGGCTATGTGGGGAATTCATATATGATATATCCATGTTCATCCACGCACGGTGAACAATAAGAAATATGAAAATTATGCAAGTTATGCAGAAGGTCTAGGAACTATAAGCCAATAGCAGAAGCTCCTATTCATGACACACCTGAAGTTGTGGGAAAGCACCCAACAATACATCAAGAGTTTGCAAGTGGTATTCATCAGGAAAGACTTGAATTATGCAATCCATTAGATAGTACTGAGCTAGTTCATCTTTACAATTGACAACCTGGAAAGATATTTGAGGAAACAGAAACCAATGCTTGATGGTTAGTAAGCAAAAGTTACATATCATAATCTCCAAGACAGAACACAGGAATTAGATTAAATGCATTTGTCCATTTGCACAAAACCAACCTGTTCAAGGACCCGGGGAAGAACAGTATCTTTGTACATATCAAGGTCAATACCCTCTATTTGACTGAGTACATGAAGATTCTTCCCAACCTAGTTAAAAATCAAAGAGCAAGGAGGGAGAGGCAAAACCTTTCATAAGCATACTTCAAACCAGTACACAACAGCATTGCAGTGAAATTTACCAGTTGTGGGTCACAGATATTACAAGATCTCGTAGTTCGCTCCTCTCTTTCTCCCGTTTCTCCTTTTCTCGGGCAGGTCCCTGCAGACCAAAAAGCCCGACAGCAAGCCTCAATACAGGATCAGCTAAGAGTATGAATGATTGACAAGCACTATAAAACCTGCATGACCAGAAATCATGCCTTCATGATATAGTTTTACCTCCATATCATGCAAACATTTTTGTGATACATGCATGCCAAACATGAGAGCAGGATCAGTCCAAGGATATTTCAAGTCAACCAACCTGATGCTGCATCCGCACCCACAACTTGTTCATCTCTGTGAAGTTTTGAAGCACAAATTCCAAAGCATCCACAACACTGTCTGCATCCCTGAAGGAATCAAGAAAGCCAACCACTGATCAGGCAATCTCAACAGAGAACCAGCTTAAAGGTTACAAGAGAAGAATACTTGACTTATCTATTAATCAACCAATCTGATCAAATAGTGTATCACAACAGGATTAACATGATCAAAATTTAGTCAATCAATTTGGTTTGCGAACATAAAGCAGTGAATATATGATAGAGGATAACATTCCAATTCTGGTCTTTTGGTATAAGTGGAGATTCAAAGATAAAAGATATTGGGAAGACACATAAATTAGACAGAAATGTAGTCCCAGCTAGCAAAATAATTTTTCACCAAAATAGGGGGAAAACACTTAATTTCTTACCCTTCATACTCAGAACCTATGTCAGGCAATTTATCCCTGCTAACTTGAGCCAGGTAACTTCTAAGAAAGAGACCACGTACAGGATGCTGAATGCCACGGCACATTTCAACAAGATCCTTAAGAACATCCTTAGCAGGAGCTTCCTTAGATTTGATATATACAGACCCTACAGTACAGAGGAGATACCTGACAGAGATCGCAAGACGTATCACATTAAATACGAAAAAAAGTATGTTAACTCGAGATTTTCATTGTTTGTGTTTCAAAACAACTTGTTCAAGCAAGTTATTAAAATAATTATGCTACTTGACCATGTTACCAACTCCCAAACTACAAAAAGTATAATGAACTGAAGGCACATGCTTTTCCAGTTTAATAATTGGATCCAATATAAGTGCCAAAAAGAACCATTTAACACTCCCTACAGATGAACGAAACATGAAGCGCTTGCTAACAGTACATCTCTAGGTTAATGAAAACTTCCCTGATTAACATAGAACTATTTACCAAACAAGAATTCACGGAAAAGCTGCTTTAAATCCACTGCATACACTAGCTGAAATGAATTAAACAAAAATATAACAGCTTGCAGCCAATTGGTACACTTGCTAAAGTGAGCTAGCACATATTAAACAGTTTGAATTTAGTAGTGCTTACAATCTAGGCAATATATTGCCAGCATGCTGCACGAGCTCATACAGATCAACAATAGAGCAACCACGCCTCGTCTCTTCCTTAAAAAATAACTCCAGCTTCCTCAATTCATCAAATGCTCGCATATCTGAACCACCAACCAAAAATTGAAAAGACTAGCATAACTCACATCGAAATCAAAATTGCAGTTGAAAACGAAATCTATCAATCACTTCAAGGATCCAATACAAAACTGAGATCAGATCAGGAGAGAAAAGCTAACATAGTTCGTAGTATTTGTGAGGGGACAGCCTTGAGGTTCGGAGTTCTGATAACATCTGAGCAGAATACTTCAAAGCATCTCTGAGATTGTTCGAATCCTAACAAAATAACAAAAAATCAACACCGTTAGCCAAAATTTCACTATTTTGCAAAAAAAAAATAGGGTTTCGATGGTAAAATTGACTAACAATTTCAAAACAAGTAAGGATTTTCCCATATTATCTGACTTTTCCTTCAACCATGGTAAGGCTTAACAAAAATGAGAAAAGAGTTACCAAAGCGCGATGCATGTAGAAAGCGTTCTGTTGGAGGCCGGCGATGCCCGCGGCAAGCCATTTCTCTTCGTCTTCGACTCCGTCAGCGATCATTTTCACGGTCCCTATTGTTTTGGTATTTTCTAAATCTTAATTTGCTTTTCTTTTCTCTTACTAAGAGACGCTTCTTAATTGTTATCGAGGTCGTTTTGACTTGTTTCCGGAACGCATTCCTCAACTGCCTTTCAAGCCTTATTTTCGATCGGACTGATCCTGTGCTACGCAAGTCTATGTTCTGCTCTGATCATGGCCTTTGATCTTGCTCCCAGTCTAAAAATGTGATGTACACCGTCGACGGTGGGAGAGTTTTTACGTATTTTAAACTGCAATTTAAAAAAAAAAAAAAGTTATTTCTTTTTAAAGATGTACTCACTTACTGGGAACTCTATCTCGCATCTAAATTATTTTTTCATATTATATTTATAATTAACAACTTACGTATTTTAAATAAATTTTAACATTTTTTGTATTTATATTTTATTGTACTATATATTAATTATTTTTTAATGTAATTATTTTATACTTTAAATTCTTAAATCTACTATTACAGTTCAATTGGCAGAGTAAAGGGAAAATAAGGAAAAAAAAAATTTTTGATACGTTGGGAAAATAAGGGAAAATAGATGGAGCATCTGCATCAGTAATTGTTAGCATGAGTGACAACAACGCATATTGCCAGCATGCTGTTTCCCAAGCCAATCCTGCGCTTCACATGCCTTCTGCAAGGTGCCAAAGCCAAAAGGATGACTCTAAATCCAAAATTCAACTCAGTATTGTTCTTTACCACATGAATCCTCCGTATAACTCGGCTGACCACTGACACAAGCATTTTAGGAAAGGAGGCAGCTTGCACCATTCACAATGAGCCGATATGAATGCTACCGGAAAATATTGATACAAGGATAACATGATCATGAACAAAGAATAATACTCGTATTACCAGAAAGAATTGTACCAGTGATACATCAATACCATTTTTCACCTATAAAAAGAGAGCCTCTGTGGCTATTTTTCTATATGGGTCGCCGCATAAAAATTTATCCTCGTCGACCAAGGCCCAAGTCCCAATACAAAATGGAAGAATGGAGCTGAAATCCTGGCAACAAACCCTTCACACTTTCAGCGCCAAGAAGAGTACAACCACTGCGTTCTAGTTTCCTCATTCAGCACTTCGTATGCCTTTTTCTCAGCACACAGTTTTAGAATGGCACTGTGAAAGGTAAAGCATATATATCAGCCTCAGGCAAGTACCAAGCTTGTGGCCAACTGGTTGAATTTATTTGACACCAGCCAATTGTTCCACCTTTGCTGCTTTCAAGCCGACTATTATGATTCTCCTTCTGAAACAGCCAGTCTTGATCACCAAAACTGGTCAACTCACTGTGCAGTGTAGGTACGACCCAATCCTCCACAAGATTTTTGAATTCTAAAGCAAATATAGGAGGACAACTGCTACACAAATTTGATGGCAACAATGCCTCAGCATTACAAGCAAGACTTGCCGATGCAACACAAGAGGAGAAAGGTTTTCCTTTGCTAAGCTTGAAATTTAGTTCTCTGCCTGATCTATGAGCATGCTCATGCATCCCTCGAACAAATGCATCACTAATTCTTCCTGAGGTAGAGCAAGGCTGTTCATTGCTGGGTGGAACTTCAGGATCTTTCTGCCTGTGGGAAGGCAACCGGATCCGGATAATGCTTCCTTCACATTAATAATAACAATTAGAAAGCACAACATCGGTGTCAACGGTGAAGCAAATCAACCCAACAAGTAAACAGCCTCCCCCAGGTAAGTAAGAGATACAAACAAACTCACCGGGATTATGCCAACTGTCAGGAGGCGAGCTCTGCATCTGTCTTATGTTGCAGTTAAGGGTGCTATCAGAAGAGTTCTGGGGTCCCACTGCATGACCATGTTCTTCAGTAATTGTACTCTTCTCAAAATTTTCAACTTCATTTTCTCTTCTCTTTTGATGGTCTCCTCCTTTTTGATATTCATGGCTCCTCTCATCTTCATGCCTTTTCTTATGGCCATGTTTTTTACTTTCAATTTCTTCACTGTCCCGGGTCTTATCTCTTTCTTTCTTCTCCCGTTTTTTCTCTTTCTTCCTTTTTTTCTTTGCCTTCTCTTCTTCTCTCTGAATCTTCAAATTACCAGAGAAACAGTCAACTTATGAACATACAGGGGAAGCCAACATAAGCAAGCGAAAGCAAAACTGCAGGAGAAGAACACAGGCAGTCCTAGAACCCAGCTTCAGCAACAAGAAATTCAAGTGAAATTTTCCCTCTTCGTATGTTACTAATAACGAGTCACCAAAGATATAAACAGGGTGTGCTGAACAACTCTTTCAAGAAAATTTGATTCAGAAACTCTTGCATGATTCACCATTATATATGTAACTTGCAATGATTCATTGTTACAGACTCTAGTACAAGTTCACAAGCAGTTTTAGTACAATGTATGCTTCAATTTCAAGCAATATTTCACCACTTTTTTTTGCAAAATAGATGACAAAACCAAGTGTTCGACCAAATTCTAGCTAATGTCTTTAATTTTTCAATTTTAAGCTTTAAAGGGACTTAATGCTCTTTAACTCAGGCATGAATCAATCTCAATAAACATTAATACAGTTCTTTATAGTTACTTAAGTAATAAGAAATGCTCCTTCTCCAGATAAACAGTTGAAACGTTAAACCATCAGCATCATTTCTGTCTTGAATAATTTGGATTCAATTTCTCATAGTTAAAGCTCAACGTACTAAAGTCATAGTTTATCTTAGTTCAGTAATTAAGGTACAAGATCCTAACACTTCCCAACGCCCAGCTCTCTTACAAAATATATCCCTCTATATTTTTTCGTGTCTCTCTTCTCCGTTTTCTGTTTTGCTTCGGCAAAGATTTACAATGTAAACAAAAGCAAAAATATTTGGGGAAGCGAATTAGAGCAGTCGAGCGAAAAGGGGTAAAACCACAACAAAGCATTGAAGCCGATTGGGGATTTGCTCAACAAACCTTAATCGATTCAATCAGTGGCTCATCGCGGATACCATTCTTTACGTACCCCGGTGGAGGATACGGATAACACCGAGACATCTGTTGATTTACCAACAACCAACCCACAACCAGAGAATATGAAATGATATGATATGAGAACAGAAAAAGTACAAAAAAAAAAAAAGAAAGTTGGCTTGAATAAGATCGAAATGGGATTAAAAAAAAACTGTAGCCAGATTTTAAAAGCTTAAGTACTTTAAGCGAAGACGCCTAAATTGTCCCACCAAAAAAATAAATTGATTTTGCTTTGAATTAATAAATAAGTCGTCAATAAAAGGAGGGGCTATTCTCTCTGATTAGGGTTCAGAGAGAGGAGACACTCCAGATCCAAAGAGGGGGCTTGTGGAGGCAAAATCGCAAAGAGTGGTATTTATAAGGAATTTGATACGACCCCTCGTTTTGGTGGGGTTATTGGTGAAACGAGAACGTTTTGGGTACAACATCTAACGGATTTTTTGGAACAAAGGAGAGGGCAGGGAATGATGCGTTTGCGAATGGATTTGTATTAAGAATAAGATACTCCATCTCCATTTTGGTCTTTTTATTTTATAATTTTCCTTCTTTTTCTTAAAAAAAAAAAAGAGTATACTGACTGCTGGATATCGCTTAAAGCAGTCAAATCGAGAATTTTGTATTAACCTTCAAGTTGAACAGTATACTAATGTATAATTAGTTGCTCGCTTTACTCAAAATGAAAGCTAATAATGCATTGCATGCATGGCACTTAACCTGTGAGGTTCCCTAATACCTTATCCTCACAAAATACAGCTAAGATACAAGTTTCAATTTCTTGCAACTAAGCCATAGCTAATAATACCGAAAAGACTACCAAATTTTGTGTAAATTAACTCAAGGTGATATAGTAGTATTATTAGATGTTCATCTCAATTTTAGAACATGATTGCTTGGACTATCATATTTGTTGTTCACATTTGGTAATGATATTATTACTTCTCCTTAAAGGGTAAAAAAAAAAAAAGGAAATTCAGTTTCAGCCCAGCTTGGGGTGGATTGTGACTATTAGTAAAAGAAAACAAAAGTTCTAAAAGCTAATGGTAGGTTTCAAACAAGATTGCACTGTTGGGTGTTGATGGTATTAACGAATAGATTTGCACATGGACTATCACATTCTAGCATTACTCCTTAGTAATAGCCAAAGTTGTCGCTACTTGGTACAGTGTCCATGATATTGATACTAATACTTATTTTTGCCAAAAAGAAATATGTAAGACTGTGGTTGTTTGGATTCAAATGGTGGAGTGCTGACAGCTTTGAATGGATAACGTCACCATTTTCTCTCTCTTAATTCTTTTCATTACCTTAATGGCATGTAAGAGAGAATGGCTTGAATTTGGGGCACTTTTTCAGAGAAAGATGATAGTCTCCACTCTCATCTTTGCTTTTTTTTTTTTTTTTTAATAAATCCAAATCAAGAAAGCTGAGATTTTTTTTTTTTTGAAGCAATAAGCAACTACAAGTTTCCTGCAGCCTTCTTGTCCAAAGCTAAACATCTCATTTTGAGATTCCTCAGGGGGTTGAATTGGTGGTATTGGTTGCTGTTTCCGAAACAATATTGGGATCGATGATATCTAGACATTGACTAATAGTCTAATTCCGGTCTGTCCTCTTCTTCACCAAGTAGGACACTGGTGTTAACTAAATACTATGTATGCTGAGGTGACCTCAGATTTTCTAGTGGATGGATTAATATAGTGGGAAATTGCATTTTCTTCTTTTCTGAGAAATAACAATTGTTTGCATGCATCTGCACAAAAATAAACTTTTGGAACATAATGAATCTTCAACTTTGGTCAGTGGTTTGAATTTGACACCGCTCAAATTATCATGAAGAGCACATGAATTGAGCATTCTGTCCAGGACTTGGTAACATTCTGAATATGTGATCACGACAATTGCTATCAGCAACAAATTTCAATACTAATCTAATTTGACATGCTCCAAATCTTTCATAGTTTTATCAAATCTACAGAGGCGGATGGATGAAGGGCTAAACAAGACACTAGTACTGGGTTATCTCCAGGTTTTGCTCTCAACTTATCTTTTTCTCAAATGATTTTCAAAGCGCACTCTTCCACACCAATGTCATACATTCAGGGCTTGACCAGAATGCCCTCTTCCTATCACAGCTCAATTAGTGGTACATAATTATATATACATATATATATATATCTCCTTCTCTAACTTTTTCTTCCATGAATTTATTACAGTGAGAAAATAATATATCTCATCTTTGCCTGATTATTTACCAGAATGTTGTATCAATGTCTGATCAGTTAGAACTGTTAAAACAATACATAGCGAAGATGAAGTCAGCAGTGGGAGAAAGCAGCAATCATAATTTCGAAAGGCATATACATAGTGTGATGTTGTAGCAAGGATTTTTCCAATCCTTACTCTGGTACTCCAATGATCAGAAGACTCCATTATGATATTAATTCATATTCAGACTTCACTACCAGCTACGCTTCCAAATTCTTGCAGATTTAAGAATTTAACCATAATCAATAAGGATTGACTCAACCAGTATATAAATTTTTTGGATTTGAATTTTATCACCAATCCCTTGTTAAGTGGCTAAAAACATGAAATTTAGAATTTGGTCAAGTGGTTAAAAAAACAATAATAATCCAAGCTCTCTGCCATTGTATCTTCCTTGACGCCTGTTATCCACTGCTCTACCTCACCCAAAACCCTGCAAAATACGGTAAAAAAGCCAACTACTAGTATAACAATATAGTGCATTAATAATTGCTTAATTTGTTTAGGTGTCGATTAAGGTTTTGAAGTGGCAAATAAAGGATGTTGTGGGACGGAACTACTTGAACCCAGCATATTCTGTAATCCTCTTAGTATCCCTCAGGCATGCAAAGATAGATGCCTCAAAGTATGTTATTCTGGTAGCCATCTCTCCGAAATGGTTTACCAAATGCTTATAAATCAATCATAATCAACATGCACCTCAGTAATTTTTTCTGACTTATCCCAAGTCTCCCCTTTCTCTTCCTTTCTACAAAATTCCAAGTAAATTGAGTAAAAGTTTGTTAAAACAGTATTATCCTGAATCTGTTAATCTTATATAGAAATTAGATTTTTTGATTTATAACCAATTGAACGTAACATGATAAATGTGCTTAACATAATATCAAAATTTAAGTAACGTAATAATTTCATCCCACATGTCATTGGTTAAAAAAAAATGTTGTGGAGCTTGCTAATGCCTTTTGTGATAAATCGTTTTAATAACAATAATGATAGCATTAAATATTATAAACATATAATGATTTAAACATTACTATTAAAATATAATAAAAAAAATAAAATTCAGTGCCATCAGGTTTGCTTTCCACACCACCTACCTCGGCAAAGTGCCGAAGTCCAAGTTTAGTCGGCCTTATGACATGTTTGGTTCAAATCCAGTACCAGTGAATTATTTCTGCTTTGCTTGAAGGCGTGATGAAATGATTACGATACAATGCCTTT
>JBBYHO010000003.1:3145137-3158122 GCA_038382025.1 Adansonia gregorii
AATTTATTTATGTTTATATAATTTCATACAATCTACCATTCATGCATTGCTGATTTTAATGTTCTGTTCTTACAATTTCATCTTTCCTATTTTTGTGTTGGAGGCACATATCAGTATGCTTTTGCACCCTTAGTAAAGCAGAGGGAGAACAATGAAAGATCCATTGCTCTTCCAATCAGATTCACTCCTTACTAAAATCTTCTTAAACCATCTTTTCATTGATTCAAAGATTCCCCAAACTGGTGCTACCAGATGTAGACTAGGCAAAACTAGTGGATTTACTTTCATTGGCTGCGCCCAGAAAGGTTAAACCTTTACTGCTTCATTGACATTAACAAGTTGGATTAGAATCGAAGTAGTCCGCCACTAAAAAACCTACACGTTGAATTTCTATAGGGGTCTACTACAGACAACTTTTGTTCTTTGAATGTGGAATCTAACCACAAAAGAAACAGAACGGCTATCTAGGCATCTTCTTTTGACTATTTTATTTGTCACTTCCATAGGTAATTACAAAGCTGCAACCATCAAATGAGAACAATTCTACCAAGGGAAAAAATGGGAATCCATCCGTTTTACTTTGGAAGAAAGGAGGAGATAAGGATTCCAAATCTTAGCAAGATGAGGCAAAACAAATATTTAGTGCATATTCGCTCCACATTTACCCCAAGCCACTATCATCCAATGATTTAGCCCCCAAAACCACCCTTCGTTTATTCTTTGACTAAACGAGCCAAAATTAACAACTAGTAATATTGTGCAACAAAAAAAAAAAACTATATTCCGTACACCATAGCTTCCTGAACCTTGTTGCCACTTACCAATATAGAAGGAAATATTGGTCTAGTATGTGAAAAGATCCAATTGAGCAACTAATAGGAGCGTTATAATGTCCAAGTACTCATGCTAAAGTATAAACGGAGTAAAGACAATCAACATATATGCACTTATAGCTACGAAAGGGTACAAAAACTGGATAAAATTTTCCGTACCTTCCTCCTTTAGTTCGAAAGCAATTTCTGGATTTTAGCAGCGAAAAAGACACATGATCACAGCTCCACTTGCAAAAGGCCAGTCCGTCCAACCACTTGCAGATTAGGCAAGCAAGGTTCTGGGTATATGTCGATGTGTTATCATCGGTTGAGAATCTATATGCCACATTCCAAACAATAATTTATATTTTAGTAAGAATTCAGTCGGTGTCTTGGTTGGAATAATAGCAAGTGGAAGAATCAATTGTCACAATCCTTGCACCACAGAGGGTAAAAAGATTAATAAAAGCCGCAAATGATAAGATTCATCAACAAGATCTTCCAAGATTTGGTAGCCATGGACAAACTACATAAAGTTCTAGCAATATACGTGACGTATGTATGCAGCATTACAATCTGCACGGGTTCAAAAATGGAAAAAAAAAAAAAAAAAGAAAACCTGAAATCTAAGCTATCCCTTTTTTCCCTATTAGTGGCCTAGTCCTTGCTTTAAGGTAGCAAAGTCTAAGAATTATTTGCATAACCCATTCTAGTTTGCATTTTTTTCCCCTCCAACATCAAATAATCTCCTTTTTATCCTGGTACATTAATGGTTCACTTTGAAAACAAGACAACATAGATAGACATCTGAAAGAACTTGACGCAATTAGACTAGAGTAAATTCCCTCGGTCAAGCTTGCAGAGGATTCAAACACTGCAGGACCCAAGTACATGGCGGAAAGATACATTGTCATTGCCAAAAGCTGTCATAAGGTTGATCTGACTGAAACTGTGCAACTTGCGCTTCATACAGTTTCAATATATGGTTGCTTAGCTGGCCAATATAAAGAACTATGATATTCCAAAGTTGGAACCAGCTCTTACTCAAGGTATACATGACAATTAAGACTACTTAATTAATTAGAGTTTTGAAGCTGTTTTCTACTGCTTCCTTGATCATAACAAGTTCCGTTGAAGCCTTCATTCAGTTGGACGATGATGGCCCTGTGGCCTTATTTATTCTCTAACTTCTAAGAGAGAACTGTATATATTTTGTCTAGTTACTATGGTTCAGCTGGAATAAGCAATTAAGAGTTGCTCTTAAATGTGAGCTGAGCAGAAAGACCGTTAATTAACACATTAAACAATTATGGTTTTGTATGTATAACTGGAAACACCAAAAGGAAACCTTAAGTCGATCTGCACCTTTAATTTTGCTTCGAAACACCATGTCATTAACTTAAAGTTCAACTCCCTTCTTCAGTATAATAAGCAAGCCAATCATCATTCTTTCACAAGAAATTCATTGGACCTTTGGCACTAGTTCAAGGTTTTGAAATTTCTTTTGGGAAACGGTGAAACATAATTTTTTTAAAACTTCCAAACAAAAGTTGATTCAAAATCAACATTGACAAGCGTCTCTAAAAACCAGCTAGAACCATTAGCAAAGATCAACTAAGAAGAGAAATTTTCTCCACATGCTTGTAACACAAGAATAAAAGGAATAAAGGAACTATGAAAAAGTGAATTATTGCACTTATCAAATACTCTTAAACTGCTAGAACTTCGGTTTTATCGGACTTAGGTTTTAATTATTCTGATGATCACTTTCCCCTTTTTTTGGATAATTGATAATTGAAATTTTGTTCCAAAATCCAAAATTAGGAAAGAAAAAACTGCTACAATAGCAATACAAGGGTAAAGCCTAACAAATTCTAACTATCATGGCGTATACCCTCTAATGATCACTTTCATGTTAAAAGAAAATGTCTTGTATTTTCTTTAGCTAATGCAATCACTGCTCTGGTAATTGATGCATCATTAGAACACAATAAAGGATGAGTTTGCTCCAGCTAATGGCATCTACCTCTGGTATTTCTTTTCACTAACCAGTAACTAATAAGGCAAATCCCACTTGCCACTGATCTAATCAAGGAATTCGGTTTGGTTTAAAAAAAATAGACTGTCCATTGATACCGATTCTTCTCTTTTACTTTTTGCTCCTTGTGCTGCTCCATCTTGTGGTTCCTAAGGGGGGTCACATTATATTCAGCCGTTTTGGAGGATATATTCGCCCAACTTGCACAACCCCACCACACTTTTCCTCTAGCTTATAAGGAGCTCCTTTCATGATATCTTTTCCATACAGCACCTTGAGTTCAAGTAATTTTCAAACAACCCAGCTTTTCCCTTCCATCCTTTTTGCAAAGTTTCAATTTATTCACCCCTTCTTTCAACTTCGGGAACTGACATAGGTCTTTAATTTTCGGCCTGTCATTCTCCAAAGCTTGTAAAAAAACCTTTGTTTTCAGTTTTAGTACTTAGATTTTCACTTATGGCATCCAATTCTCGCGCTTCTTCACATTGCTCTAGCTCCTGGACTATTAAGCAAAACAAAATGTTCGAGACGGCTCTGGCTAAATTTGACCAGGACACCCCTGACCGCTGGCACAATGTTGCTAAGGCTGTGGGTGGAAAGTCAGCTGAGGAAGTCAAGCTGCACTACGATGACCTAGTGAGGGATCTCAAAGACATTGAGTCTGGCCGGTACCCTTATCCATATCCAAGTAGTAGCAGCGACTAAAACAGTGAGTATAAAATAGAGGTAATGTACTCCTTACTTTGTAAGACAGTACTGAACCTAAAAGATAATTAGATCACATCTAAAGCACTTTCCTTGAAATTTACAGCCCTATTCAATTGTCAGTTATCCACAAACACGTTGATCTCTCCAGTTAATTAAGAAGTGAAGAACCCTTTCATATCTCATATGCATGAATTTGACCTCCTAGCAATGCAGCTTTCATTCTTTTCGGTAATAAATAGCGGAATGCTTACAGTATTCTGAGTAATTTATAAATAATGGGACATTAATGTAGTATATCCTTGTTCTTCCAGATCCACACACCGACAAGAACTCTTAGATCATATACTGCCATTCACAAAGTCTTTAAAACATTGATAACTGAAGTCCCCCTTGTGGGTCCATAGAATAGTTCTCAAAATGGTGAATAAGAACTTTTCAAGTGCCAGTTTTTCTGTGGTCCATCAATTTTCCTTTTTTCCTACTGACCATGCTTATCAAGTTATCATTAACGTTTAATGTCTTTTTTTTTTTTTGGGACAGAACTCCTTGGGACTACTGATCCTGTCTCTGAGCCAAACAAAGCCCACATATGAGATCTAATCTTTACCCTTTTTGGATATGAGATCTAATCCTACCCTTTTTGGATAACATGTCAATGTTCCTATACATTATTCCAGTTCAAACGATTCCCCACGTGAGAATATAAAACGGGTTACATTCTTTTGTTTGATTTGAATAAAGAATCACTTACAAAAACCCAACTCAGGATTTTATAATTTTATTCTCTCTTTCTTAGTCACGGGGAACATTTTTTTTTATAATAACAGGACCAAAGCAGTTGCTTTGCTACCTCTCTGACACTACTGGCTGCATTTTTGCTTAAACTGATTTTTTTTTTTTTGTCCTTTTCGAATCTTAAACATTTATTGTCAAAACTTTTTCCATTTGTTTTCAAGCCAATAAAAAATCAATAAAAACCCTTTTCCAAAGACTAACCGATTCTACTTTTCTTTCAGGTTCCCAAAGAGTCAAAGACTACAGTGAAAAGAACAACTTGACCATGCAACCACAGACCTCAGTTGCCGAAAGACTAGCAATCTAGCATATAATAATATTAAAAAAAACTCAAAAAAATTAAAATATTCCCCACTGTAATATTATATGCTGATATGACTGTTTGCTTGTTTATCTCTTTGTATTTTCCTTTGACCCTGTCTAGTTAAATAAAATGTCAGATACCTTATATATAGTAATTTACTGCGTTTACTTATATATATCTCTTTATTTAAAAAAGCCAGACTCTGATGATGAGTTACGATAAAAAAAAAAAAAAGAATAACGGAGTAAATGATGGCCCAAAAGAAGCAGTAGACAATCGACGGAGTGTAATCAAAATTACAAACAAAGCAGGTTAAGAAATCGTTGAAGAGAAACGAACCTGGTTAATTTCTGGAAAAACAATCCAATCGAAGATAAAATCCCGTTGATCTTGCAAATCAGCTAACATCAACAAGAATTCAAGCAAAAATTACAATAAGATCAAACATAAAAAATTATAAATGAAAATTCAATAAAAAAAAGAAGTTCTCTTCAAATTTTACAAATAACATGTCGGATTCCGACCTGATTATCATTAGATATCGGACGTTTTCGACGACTCGGAAAGCGATCCGATTCTCTTTTTTTCCATTACATTGCAGGAATTTGCTGCATGATTATGAAGAATTTTCGAGAGAAACAAATGGAGGACAAGAATCGAATTTGAAAGATGAATTAAAAATTCTAATGAAATTTTTAAAAAAAAGAGTTTGCTTAAACGAAAATGTTTGCGAGTGGGGGCGGCAGGCGGAACCTTCTTTTCTTTTCTTTTCTTTTTTTTTTTTTTTTCAAATGGCGGGAACTTGTTTACGTCTTTCGCATTTAAATTTAAAAGAATGATATTAAATACAGTTTAAAAATATTTTAAATTATTTATTTAAATTTAAATTTGATCGATTTTGACTCGTTTAAATTACTTATATTTATTATTTATAATTTATAATTTATAAAAAATTTAAAATTTTATTTTATGTTAATATTTATATATTTTATAATTAAATTTATATGAAAATTATTTTTTAATTATTAAATTTAATTTAAATCGACTTGAATTGATAAAAAGTATATTTAATGATGGTAGTTGACTTATGAACAGATCTAGCATTGAATAAAAATGTTCGTAGATCAAGTTAGACTTAATTGTATATATTAATATCATATATATTTGCTCAAGTTTGATCCAATCCAACAAGTTTGAGTTGCAAATTTTATTTAGACCAACTAATATTTATAAATGAATAGTCTTAATATGCTTGTATTTTTTTAAAAAAAGTTATTTTATTTCATTTTTAGTAATTTTATTTTTTATTGAATTCTAAAACATGATAACAATTTTTAATAATATAATATTCTATATTCATTTTTATATGATGTAAATTAAATATATATAAATATAAATACAGTATATATTATATGATTAAAAAAAAGTCAAATGAAGCCAAAGTTAAATCTTAAATGTTGAAACCTATGATCAGCTCCTTTTACAATCTACCTTTATTATCAATAACAATCTATCTTTATTATCTATTGATGTCTATTTTTTCGAATTTAATATTTTTGTTTAAACTTTTAAATATTAAATGAACTTTAAAGCTTGAACAAATAGTTTACCCTGTTGGCATGTCCTATAACTACATTTAAAAAAAATCAAGTATATTAAAACTGTCCATGTGATTAATTTTTCCAATGATCATGTGTATATGTTGGTAGAGTGCTAAATTCAAAATTTCATTGATTAAAGATTAAACTCAAACAACTTCTAATATAAAATATATATGCTCTAAATTAGTGTGCAATTAAAAATTGATAACCTCAAATTTAAAAGTATGCAATTTTCGCCTTTAATTAACCAAATTATGAGTCACTGATATTAATTTATCTTTTTTTTATGAGGAAAGCTATACCTTAAGGATAGAGAAAATGTTGCACATATTGAAATTCGACTCTAAACATACTACATGCCAACTACTTACATGAATCAATTGAGATTTTAAGGCAAATCAAGCTTTTAAAGTGGGGTTGCATTTCTAAATTGAAGCCTACTAAAAAGCCCAATAATAAAAAACCCAAGTGAATTACTCGACTCTTAAAAACTTTTAATTTATGTTATCATATTACTTGCAATATTAAAATAAACATCACATGTTCATTTTTTTTCTTTTTCTTTTCCTTTTTAATTAGATTATTTCATATTTAAGCTTATGTTATTTTAGGTACTTATTATTTTTATTTGTCACATGTGAAATTTATTTTAGAATGTTTAGATGAATAAAATTAAGTTGTTTATGTATTTTTCCTTTAAAATAATTATGAATTATTCGATTTTTCTTTTACTTAAAAAGTCTATTTATCTTCTTATTTAAAAAAAAATAACTGACAACTTATTTTGTTGAGTGCTTTGAATTTTGTGATCCTCTTTGAATTATGACTCGACCTAAAATTGTGGGAGTTCGACCCGTAAAGGAAAAAAATAGAGATCAACGATGGTCTTTGGGCTCAAGCCTATCGACCCACCATTGACCTTTTGCTCCCCGTAATACGATTTGACAATTTTCTTTGTATTTGGAGCTACTTGAACCAGTTTGGTGATTGTATTTATGCAGCTCTAAGGTTTTTTTTTTTATAACGTTGTATCGGTTCTTCAAAAAGAAATAAGGAATCTCTTTCTTTGCCCGTGGACTTAGAGACCACACTGACAGAACCATGTAAATCTTGTGTACTCTTATTTTTCTTGCTTTAATCTCTTTATTTAATTACATTTATTTTGCACAACATATTTATTTAAAAAAATACTATGAATTTTTAAATATTAATATTTTATTTTTAAAAAATTAATTAAAAGAAAAAAATTTTAACTAGAGAAGTAAAAATTCAGTATAAATAGCATTTGTTTAAATGAACATAAATAAGATGCATTTATTAAAAAAAAAGTGAGTTTGATTGGGCTGACCTAAAAGCCCAAAATTAACATGGACTTGATACATTTCTTTCAAAACCCAATACAATCTAATGATCTATCAATATGGATATTGGCAACACCCGTCAAGTGTGATTTATATATAATTTTAGTATAAAACATTGAGTTAGTAACAATACAAATGTTTTATTTGGAAGATCGATGAGAATCTTAAGTTTAATGATAAAACAATATGGATTTCATAGTGAAATGAACTCTCATTGACCATTCAAATGAAGCATAAATCACCAAATTATTATAATTCTAATGGTTACTTTAATTAACAAGTTTGGTTAGTATACATCTTCTTGTTTATATACTTTTTTTGCATATCTTTTTCTCTTGATAGTACTGAGTATGTTACTTGCACTCACAGTGTTTGATAATTATGTTCGAATATATATCGAACGTAAGTGTTGGACATGGGATATTAAAAAAAATGAAGAGTTCAAGTAACATAAATATTTAGTTGAAGGCTTAAGCTCGTAATCCCCCCAACCTTTTATTGCTTTTCTAATGTGAATGGGAAAGAATTCAACTAGATTGCATTCTTACTTATATTACTCGGGATCGGATGTGAGTGTAAGATATTTGTGTTTGACATTGACATATGTAATTTTTTTTTAAAATTTTTTTTATATATATTTAAAAGGTCATATTCTTATACTCATATCTAAATATGTGTCGGATACGAATGTCAGAATGAATATTTCAAAAAAAAAAAAGGGCTTAAGAGCAACATAGCTTCTTATTACTATTGAGTTGCCAAGGACTCTTTGAAAGGAAAAACAAAACAAAGCAAACCTAGGTAATGACACTAATAATTCAATACGAGCATGTTCTTCAATTAGTGGCATTGTCATGCAATATTTTTCTCAACATTTTGGCTCCTTCACGTTCTTTTTATAAATAACGCACTCCTCCAACTATTTGAAATGACTTTCTCCTTTCCAATGCCTTTGAACTACTGTATAGTCATTTACCTACGTCTATTAATTTAAAAAATAAAATAAAATTAAAGAGAGAGAGAGAGAGAGAGAGAGAGAGAGAGAGAGAGACTTAACATTAATGTCACTAGCTTAGGACTATGCAAGTGATGTCTAGCATTTTCCATATATTTCCACCACTCTGCACAACCATGAAAGAACCTCTCAAAGTCTCAATTATGACAAGTCTGCTTTCAGTCCATAGCTTCGATGGGGCCAACTAGTCAAATGTTTCTGCTTTGGATGCCAATATTGAACTGGAATCACAGAGAGAAAAATCAGGACTGCCCTGTAAAAATATGGCCCCGGAAACCCCAATTATTTGTTGCTCCAAAACAAGATTTTTCTGAAAATTTTGAGACTTCAACTTGGCTTGAAACACTCTTAACCAAGGAAAATGGGAAAGAATGGCATTTATGATGCCATATGAAGATGTCAGTATCATAAAACTCGTCAAATTCCGCTTGCTCCGGCTTTAATTCTAGAGGGAAATAGAAGACTTTTTATGGTAGGGGTTGAAAGCAACCAAAGGTTCCATGATTAATGGCTCAAACTGGAACAGTTGGGGGGAAAAAAAAAAGTTAGAAAAGATCTGCATAAATAAAATAATAAAATAATGGAGTAAAGTGATTGTAGTAATGTGAAACATTGTGTTTATCGACGCGATTTATTTCCTAACTAGTGGAAGAGCTTAAGAATAGAAAAAATATATATGTTGGGTTATGGCTCAGATTCTAGTAGGTTTTTAGTAGGAGGTAAAGTTAAAATTATAAATTATTTTAAAAAATTTAAACCAAAGATTTCAACTATTATATTTAAGTTTTTAAAATTTTTTTATTTGTAGTTTACTTGATTCGATAGATGATAAGATTTTATAATTTACTTGATTCGATAGATGATAAGACATTGAATAAATATATTTAAAAAGAAAACGATTGTTAGCATTCGAATTCGAAAATTATGATATCATATTAAATTGGATGATCAATTATTTCAAAAATTTTAAACTGACAATAAAATAAACTATTACTTTAAAATTTCAACATTTACATTAAATGTCTTTGAAGTCTTAAGGATTGTAATATTTCAGAATCATTCGTAGAAGATGAAGATTAATTATAGATTGCCTAATGTTTTCTCTAATGAATATATCCTGACAGAAAAAAAGAGATCCCCAGATGTTTTTGTGAAGAAGAGCTACCACCGTCACGTGTCTCCAAAAGTTCTAACAATTGTGGTATGTCAGAAATTATCTGAAATACTAGAAAAATTAAGAAGTACATTGCAAACAATTCTGACAAATCTAGAAAAATCAGTGAATATAGCAATAATTCTAATCTATTCTCTCTCTGACAATAAATTATCCTCTAAATCTATACATTCTCTACTGGGGTTGCTGCTTTCAGGTGTTAATTTGGAAGAAAAAATTCTTACATATGCTTTTTCTTCATAGCTTGTCTATTGTTGTGCATCCAAACTTTGAAAACCTGTCTCTTTACTCCCACTTGAGCAACAAATTGCTGCACTTCTGGTTCATCTTGCTTCTGGATTCTCCAGCCCAACTTCTCAGCGAATACCATCATCTTATCCTTTTGTTCTTGACTGAACTTTGTTCTGAACCTCTTCTTTGATGACTTTGAATGTGATGATTGCCCTCCTCCTGCATTCAAATGAAACATATTCAGATCTTGACTTGAGGACTCCGTCGGGCCGCCACCACCACCAAAGTTCATCATTAGAGGAGCTACTGGGACGGTGGAAGGACTGGTGGACAATCCAATGGAAAATCTTTGTTGATGAAGAGGGTTTGGTTGTTGGGGATGTACGGCATCTCTTCTTGTATTGTTTTTGTAGGGATTATAAGTAATATAGCAGCTTGGTGGTAGTGGTGCAGTAGCATATTGTGATTCGCCATTGATTTCTTTCCTATGAAAATTCCTATGACATTCACAGGCTGCACATTTCAAGGCTCCTGGTGTGCCATCTCCGCCACTTGGCATGAATTCTCCACACCCATCCACCACATGCCCGCCCATGTTGGCCGCGTGGTTCTTCAAACATTCTCTATATCTAATCAAAGGATCAGCTGAACTGCCGATTATTGTTGATAATGTTGGACGAGCTACTGTTGGGGCCGGTTGTAGCCGTGGTGATGACTTCCAGCTCGATCTGTTAGATGTAGCAGCTACTGTTGCACTGATGGTAGCTGAAACTAGATCTGGGTCTTGGTCTGGATCTCTTCTGGGACGGTTTATTTGATGTTGTGGATTCAACTCAAGGTGGTGATCTAGGGTTTGAGGTGGATTTTGGTTGAGGAGTATGATTGTTGTCTCGCCATGAACAGTTTGATCTCTTCTTTCTGATCCTAAACCTGAATTTACAGGCGCAGAAGAAGACATATATATATATATATATATATGGTGGCTAGTGGTTACATTGAGACATATAATATATATATATGTATGTATGTTAGTATTTATTTATTTGAAACCGATTAAAACCGATATATTAGAATCGTGTTATCTCTTCTTTATTAGTTATAATGATCAGTAATCTTCTGAAACACAATTTAGTTTATAATATTAAAAAAAAAAATCAAACGAAGAGCTTTCAAAGTTTTTCCGAAGTCAACAATTTGTACCCATTTTGTCAGCAATAATCACTATAATCAACAGTTAATTTCGCATAAAATAATTGTTTATTCTTTATTTGTATTATCTGTATGTAAATTAGCACGATTAAAGTCTTTGCTAAGGGACCGCTTTGGGTTGAAATTCCTGTGTTAGATCAATTCCTTTTGTTGGTTTCCAAAGGTGTTCTTGATTACTGTTTCAGATTTTTCTTATGTTCGAGTCCGATCAATTTTTTAATTTTAAATAATATTAAAATATTATTTTTATATTAATATTTAAAATTAATTTTAATTAAAAATAATTTTTATTATTTAATTAATAATTTAGATTGAATTGATTCAAATTAAAAAAATATACACTTAAATTTCATAAATTATTCGATCTATAAATAAATTAATTTATTTTTTAATTTAAAATAAAAAAATATTAACAAAAAATTATTAAATTTAATTTATTTATACAATTATTTTTTAAAAATATTATTTTATATTTAAATTATAATATTTATAATATTTTATTATTTTAAAATATGATTTTTTTATAAAAAAATCATTGCTGGAAACAGAAAATATTTATTACCGTCCCAAAATAAAAGGATCCTTACGGAAAAATTAATGACAGGAGTCAACCAGTCAAACTCAATCATTAGCTTTTAGCTTCATTATTTTCTTGATCTCTTTTCCTTATTCAGTACTACTAATTATCATTTGCTAACACTAATTACCACCTAATTCTCCGCGTGATTATATAAAGTTTTTAAGAAAATTGTTGCAGTGATGACACGTGTTTTACAGTAATAATCTATATTTTTTTAATTTAATTTGGATTTTAATTAATAATGATTACTGAAAAATTGTAAAAATTATTTTATTTGTGTCGACGAATCATATGCTGTCGGTAAAGGATTTCTTTTATTTGCAAATCCAATGACTGTGATGGCCCAGCTTTTATTTCTTTTTGCATGATTTATAAAGTCAGTAATTAAGTACTTTTTGTCGTCAAGTTAATATAGTTTAGAAATAATAATAATAATAATAATAAATGAGTTAAAGACTTGAATTATATATTAATCCTAAGTATTTATATTTAAATTTATTTAAAAAGTCAGATTAGATAAATTTAATTTATATATATCAAATTTTAAATAATTTTTTTATAAATTTTTATAAATTTAATTTGACTTAAATTATAAAAATATATTAATATAAATATAAAATTATAAAATTTTAATAAATAATAAAGTCAAATTTTAAATCAATTTAATCTAAATTTGAGCAGAAGTAATTAAAAGATTTCCGACCGCAGAGATGGTGGAGTCTACCGATTAGGACTTAAGGACAAAGGATTGGATCATTGGATGGGGGGGGGGGTGGCTGTAAATTGGTTGTTTTGTGTTCGATGAAATGCTTCAACTTTTTAAGCAAAACGAAGTGGTTTCCACAAATCATTCCTTAGCATCCTCATTCCTATGGAAAATTAACAATTTTAAGCATAATATCATTATATAATATAAATATAATGTAAAAAATTTTAAAATATAATATTAAAATTTAATATAACACAATATAACATAAAAACATAAATATTAAAATTTATATAATCAAACTAATTGATATATTACAATTTATATATAATATTTTAAATAAAAATATGATATATAAAAATATATAAATATACCGATTATTAAAACTAAACAAGAGTAACAGTTTTCTCACAATATCAGGCACATGGGGTGACCACATGATCCAGGAGAA
>JBBYHO010000003.1:3193984-3206353 GCA_038382025.1 Adansonia gregorii
CATAATCGACTTGATCTGATCCGGTAATGAATATCTCTACTTAAAAAAGACTTTGCAACATGGTCCATCATAGGCAAGATTGAAACCTCCCTCTGAAATTTCTCTTTAAGCTCCCCGGTTGCAGCTGATGGGTTACTTTGGTTGCATAATGTTTGCATTGCCGCAGGTTTGGAATGGTAGCTGGAATGATGTCAAAGTAAACCATCATCAGCCTTTACAAATCTAAATCATTTTGATTTAAAAAAAAAAAAAGAGAGAAATTGAAATTTTGCTGCAGTGATAATCCGAATTTTGATGGAAAAGACAAACAACGTAATAATAATAATGACAATACCCCTCCTGTCGTCTAAGAATTTTGACAAAAATTAGGAAGATGTCTTGTTTGCATACCAAAAACAATCATAGTTAAATATCTCAAATCTTATCTGATGATATATTTTTGTAAGCCAACCTCGTTATTGATTTCTTCCCTTGTTGTAGACCATCCACTGTAAACATATATATATATATATATATGGATATAGATAATAAAAAATTTCGTTCAAAAAAGTCAATATCCCTACGAAATAATGAAAATTCATTCGAAAAAAATTTCATGAAAATATTTAAGTTGTTGATAATATTTTGTTCGAAAAAAAATTCAACATTTCATTAGAAAAATGTTGGCCGCAAGTACACATTGGAGGATATGATTTTCGGGCAAAATAGTTCCATCGCTCTAATTCCCTTAGATATATATGATTTTCGTAGCTAACAAACTTTCCTTTAGAAATAATTTAGAGCAGTTTCAACCAAAATTACGTAAAAAAGACTCCAATTTTGTCGCTAAATGTTCTCCTCTTTTTGTAATCTTGGCTTGACTAGAAGCACCTTTAAGCTGCAAATCCTGGTTTGTCACTCAATGACATCTGCCAACAAAACCTCCTATTTAGGAATTGGGGATTAATAGCTTGGGGAGAGGGAATTAATGTTCCAATTATGGATCTTCGTGTATCCTCTGTGCTATTGTAGCGTAAACATTCTACAACCCTAAATGCATTTGAATATAGGACTTTGGTGCATTTCATTGCTAGATTTTTAATTTTACTTTTTGTTTTATTAAAGCACCCTTAAAGATTTTTAGGAGTTATGTTAATTTTAGATACGATATAAAAATATTATATGAATATGATATTTAATAATTAAACATAAACCCATTTTAATAAACAAAAAATAAAATATTTAAATAAGATTAATAGGATTAACAAAATATATTTAATATACGTATCTCTTATTCGTATGTAGAACTTCTAATTTACTAAATTTTAAATTGCCATCTAAGTAATATCAATTAACTACTTTTTTTTTTAGATTGGAAATGGTAAGGTCTTATCTTGTTATGGCAAATTTTGTGGCCTTGTGATTAATTTGGCATCTTATGGTGATAGACTTAGAGAATTGTAATAGGTTCAAACATTAGAAAAAGCTTTTGAACTATCATTTTTTTAAGTAAGATTTTCTGTTCTTATTATATTCAAATAAATTTTTATCTTTTTATTTGCACTCAAATATATCTTTATTTTAAATGAAAGTTTAATTTATGTTAAAGAGCTTGTTTTGGTATAAATTAAAAGTTAATAGTTTATTTAGACACTATAAAAATATAAAAACTTACCCAAATAAATTCTAAATTCCGATTATTTTTTTTACTATTTTAACCATTATAAGATGAATTTTGCGAACAAATTTCGTAAGACACTTTTTAAAATTACTATATATAATAATATTTTTACTCAATGTAATAGAAGTGATAAATAAAATTATCAACTATTACATTTAATATAATGTTATTACTATAAATTATATATCAACTAATCTTAAAAAAATGTTTTTAAAATAATCGTTAGCAAAACTTTTATAATATTATTCAGGAAGAGTTAAAGTTTATCAATTCCATTGAACGATTCCAATATAAAAAGGCAAGTTACTTGATAATAGTTAATAATACATTTCAAATTTTTCGAGTTCGGATCAATATTAAAACACTACTTTGAGAAAGAAAATTAAGGATTAATTTGCATTGGAAGATGTCATAATTATATCTACACATATACTAAAAATTGCACTTCCTACTTGATTACATATACAGATTCATCCACTCCATGGCTTGAATATTGTAACTGTTATCTGCTACGTAGAAAACATCTTCATATCCTTCTACTCCTCCAAATTCCCCAAGGAAAGGTGGATCCATGGCTTCCATTGACAGGGATGAGCTTGGACTGTTACTCGAAACCCCATCTACTCGCTCCGCAAGCCGTTGGATTTCCTTCTTTGCCTCACTAAGTTTCTCTTTAAGCTTTGCAACCTACAAAACAAAATTAAAATCTTAATATTGTATGAAATTATTAAGAAAGGAACATCAAAAATGGTAAACACGAAAACAAAATGACATGCCATTTTGTAAGATAAATAAAGTTCAGACATAGGTATTTCATTGATTAGTTGTGGAGGGTTCCCGGGTCAAGTTAAAACCTTGTCTGAAATTTTTTTAAATTCTTTGTTCATGTATGAATTAAACTCAACTTGATTCATGGACCGAATTATCATTTAAAAAATATTAAAATTTTATTTTATTAAATGAATAATAATTCAGATTGACTCAAATCATTAAAATTCAATCCCATACTCGACCCACTTCAGGCTAGATTCTGAACATATCTAATGAGTTCGATTTTAAAACTGTAAATTTAAAACCGTTTCTGTCCAACGTTCTATCTTTCCTAACAATTTAAAACATCACAAGGTACACTTAGTAAACAGAGCATGACACATTTAAACAAGTATAATAGTTATATATACTATCTCACACATTTAATAATTTATATTTATATTTGTATTATTTATAAAAAAAAACACAAATAAAACACAAATTCACAGGTAGAAGTAGAACCGAAATATATTGTCCCACCCCCCTCCCCGCCCAAGTGGGCCTTGGCTAAGCCCAACCTCGGCCACCTTAAAACAAGACGGTACGGACAGTTTGTTCGGTTGGGAAGATTTTTTAAAGTACTTTTTGTTGTGTAATGAGGTGGCAATTCGCTGTTCGTTGTCAAATTTTAACAACTGTTGTCGAGGAATCATTCTTTAAAATTTTTTTAATGGCATTTCTTCGAGCCCAGAGCTTATGCACGTTCCTAATATGGTGAGTCACCTCCCTTTTTTCCCCTAAAGGATAAAGATTAAACAGTTAAGCACTTGCTTAATTAGCTTCATTTTCTTCGAACCAACGCTCTTAATTAGTATTTTGTTAATTAGTTTAATAATAAATAAATAAGAAAACATGTTTGTCGACCCCCGTAAGACCCTGAGGAAAAAAAATGTGTAGAAGAGAACAGCCTGAAAAAATTATAAGTTTTCTGTTTGGTTCCAGAGAAATCAGAAGAGAAAATTAAAAGGAAAAAAAAAAAGGTTTTCATTGAAACATATAACTGAAGTTAATCATGTAATTAAAACCTGGGTGTTTTTAGCTGATTACCTCGGATTCAAGGCGGCATTTCTCAAGAACAGCACCTTCATGGACTGATTTCAACTTGCTGTACTCTTCCTCGAGCTTCTTGTTCTTCCAACGAGCCCTTCGGTTTTGGAACCAAACAGCTACCTGACGAGGATCAAGTCCCAGCTCGGAAGCAAGGCGGTCTTTCCTTTCGCACTCGAGTTTATGTTCATTACCGAAGTTAAGTTCAAGAAGATCAACTTGTTGCTGGCTCAGCTTCCTTTTTTTAGCCCCCAACAGGCTGCTGTTTTCCACTCCCTTGTTCTTCTTCCGCCGCCGTCGAGGCTTTGGTTCCCCTGCTAATCAACATAATCAACAAAAAAGAAAAGGCTTGGGTTTAGTTAAGCCAGCAAGAATCAGGGACGAATCCAAAGGAGCTGGCAGGAGCCTTGGGCCTTCCTTCTCCAAACTACATAGGCTTTTAATGATTATCTCACTCAGAAAATGATAAAAACCGATTTTTATGTACCAAAAATTGATATTAATTTTTACTTTAAGCTTAATATAAAATTCCTAGTTTCGTCAGTGATAAGATTAAACTTGGGAACAAGAATAGCTTTTTGTCTTAAAGCTTTTCCAAACACAAATTACCTTGCTGTGGTGCAATTTGAGTGTATTCACCAGGGTAGAGTTGGGAGATAAGAGCCATTTGATCTTCAAGCTTATTCATTTGGGTTGTCATCCTTTGATAATCCTCAATTCACTCCCTTTTCTCTTTCTTTCTTCTTTTTCTTATTATTTTTTCTTTTTTTTTCCTCTCTTAAATTTAGTAATCGCTGATAAATGCCAGGGAATTGTGAATGTGTTGGGAAGTAAGGTTCTTTATTTATAGGGCTGAGTAGGACTTAAGCAGTTGTTTGTTTACTATTTAAAACCCTATCGAAGATTGGACTTCTCTTGTGAAATAACATCAATGCCCCTGATGTGTTACAATTTGGAGCATATATGGGAGACAAAAAGAGGTGTCACATCTAAATTGTATGATTGAACTTAGCTAGGACATCACTAAGTTTTTATATATATATATATATATATATGTAATATAAGTTTAACTTTAATATATTAATAGTAAAATTTTTTAATTTTTTAATTTTTTGAATAGTATTAGAAAGCATTAAAAAATTATTACATGTTTTATTTTTTTTAAATATACACTAAAAAAGTTACCATTTGACAAATATTTTTCATAAAATTAAAAACTCTACTAATGGTAGTTCTCCCTAGGTATAGGTAAAAATTTTGCAAATACGTTAGTAGTTAGCTTTCAGTCCTCCCCCAAAAAGTTGTGAATGGGGAGCTTCTAGTTATCTAATGAAATTATGTCAACCATATTTCGCCCTCCCAAAGTGGATAAAATTTTCAACAAATTAAGTCCAAAAATTGTGCACAACATACATACCGATTAAAAGGTGGCAGGAAGATCATATCCTCATGGATCTCACATGTTCAATGGTGCATAATGAAGTCGAAATTAAGATATAATGAAAATGTTTTCAGTTATTACAATAGAATTAAAAGAATGATACTATGAAGTTGTCTAATCCCATTTTTCCTTCTTTGAAATTCTATGAGAGTCTTAATTAAGTGTGATCCCCCTAGATGATACTGGGTTTTGGATTAGGCTTTCCTAGTTGAGTAATTAAGAGAAAAGGTGAGGGCTAATTTAGCAAGTAAAAATTTTATAAGGGTTTTTGGGATCCCAAACCTTACTCACCTTGAAGTCAATAAACAATAAGGTATGGTTTGCCTCTGGATTTGTATATGCAAGTCACCATTGTTGTCCAATTAGGTGGTATGGTATTTTACCTATTTCCATGTCTACTATATTAGCCAAGCCATACCCTCCTTTTCCCTTAGCCAATACCTTTTTTTTTTTTTTTTACCAATGAAGAATATTAAAAATCAAATTTCAAAAACAATGAAACTTACCTCTCAAAGAAGATTGCATAACAAATTAACTTAATCTCCTAATTCAATGTCCATGGCTTTTAACCAGAGATCATTCTTTGAAGAGAAGTGAAAATGTTAAAGACAAAGAAGAACAGAAAATAATAAATGTTTGGGGTCATTTAGAGCTTCATTCAGTAAGAAACCTAATTCATATGAATTTTGATATGGCATTACTCATATCATATGTGTATTTGAGTCATTTAACACCGGTAAAAAAAATATTTTTAATTAAATTGTGTCATCTTAGTACATGTTTAACACATATAAGATAAAAAATGTGTTTAATGCATTATGTACATCAAATTTAACACGTATAAAGCTGATTTATATTGTGTTCATATTTCAATTATTCATATATTGTCTCGTATCATGCTTACAACAAAATACAATATAAAATATGAATTATCACATGTAATTGTAAGAAATATTCTCACCATTTTATTAATCTAAAATTGGCAAAAAAAAAAAAGTGTTAAGGTTGTCGTCATTGTTGACGTCTTGTTTTATGAAGTGATTATTGTTTATTACATTGCATTTCCATGTGATTGCTTCTGATTTCTGATTAGATAATGTTTGGTACATTTCCAGAACTTCACTTTAACTGAACTTTTTTAATTACAAGATTTTTGGAAATATCTTTAAATTAATGCATATAAATAACTTAAAATAATTATTATTTTCATTGGTATGACCAAATTATTATTAACTTAAAATAACGTATGAAATAAATGTATAAATATAAGTAACTATGGAGTACGGGTATAAATAAAAATATATAAATAGAAGTAATTGTTGAATATTTGAACTTGAAGTAATTATCGGGTACAGGTATATTTAATATTTTTCAAAATTTTTTATATATTCAGAAGATCGCATCTCTTATCTATAGCTAAATTTTTATCGAATAGAGATGTTGAATACAAATATTTTAAAAAATTAAAAAATTTTAAGTAACATAAAAAATAGTTGCAAATATTGATGTGGTCCAAAGAAAAAAAAAATCCTTCCACCCCTATTTTTAGTTAGTTCCACCTTTCTTGACTATGATTTTCAAAAACCTGATCTCTTGATTAGAGATCTAAATAGCAATCACAATGCGACGTTATGGCTATTATTTAGCGATTTTAGCATTTTTCGTTATCGATACTTGCAGTCAATATTTACTGCAATTAATCACAATAACATTCATTATTTACACAATCATAACAAAAGTGACGTAACTAAAAACGTGTTTGAGACCGCTCAAAAAATTTACTTGGATTGAATGCATATTGCCATGAGTTTATGCTCAAAATTACTGCAATAATAATTTATGTTATCTGAATTTGGATAAATATTAAACATAAGTTTACGTTTGATACTTTTTTTTGAATTTTTTTTATACCTATACTTAAACATAAGTTGGATACAAATATTTTAAAAAAATAAAAAGGTGGAGTAATATAGAAGGTGATGAATTCCTACTTTGACCAAGAGAAATAAACAGATAAACCCTAGAAGAAATCGATGGGATAAGATCATGTGAATTCAAAAAAAGACAAGAAAAGAAGACAAAATTAAAAGAGTTGTACGTTGTTTAACTTTCATAACGAGAAAAGCAAGGAAAATTCTTTAAAAAAAAAGAACAGTTTCAAACATACACAATCCTAATCAAAATATCAGTGAAACAATACTGGTTATGGCTTTTAATTATAACGTTGCATTAAAATCGTTATTTAGATTTGGTCGTGAGCAATGATTAGCGGTGAAAATCTAATGTAAGTCACTAAAATTTAAAATTATTCATCGATAGAATAAGGCTGAATCATAATTAAATAATTTTTATTTAATTTAATTTAAAATTTAATTTAAAATTTATTATATTATTAAAATATTATTTTATATTAATATTTATTTATTTTATAATTAAAATTAAATAAAAATATTATTTTAATTATTAAATAATAATTTAAATTAAATTAATTTAAATTTTTAAAAAATTTATTTATAACTTATTTTACACAAATTAAATTTACTCAACTGAATGGAAATCGCTACTCAAACCCAAAAGTAAAGCCACTCAGAAAACAAAGAGAGAGAGAGAGAGAGACCGCTTTCGTGGCTAAGGGGAAAGCACATGGGGTGCAACCAAACACTATAATGTGTCAACACCCCAGCCAAAGTACCTGTCTCGGGACCACCCACACTTCTCTCTATTCCATGCGGTACTTTTCAATAGATGTTGACACTTCTCTTCCCCTTCCAACCAATCAGGACTCTTCGGCTGTTTACGTTTCACACTGTTATCCACCCCCCCTCCCCGGGGAGCCGCCATAGCTCAAACCTCAAATGTCAAATGGCTATCAATTTAAAACTATAGCCTCACTTTTGTGACCCAAAGATTTATAACAGTCTGATTTGATCCTCTAAAACCCAACTTTAACCAACAGTTTGATTCTACCGTTGATGCTAATTAACTAGAAACATTATAACAATAAATGGGATTTTTTTAAAAAAAATGTCTTTCTTCATGAATCCTATAAAGTAATAGATTTTCAGAGGTGGAATAAAAAAGATAATAAAAAATGTTTCTTTATTTTGAGATTAAAGTTATTGGAGATAAAATTTTTTTCTTTCATTTTAATAGCAATAAAGCTGAATGCTGTCCTCATATAAATCTCGACAAGGACCAAACAATTTATTCGACCTAGTAGACTCTGCTCGATTGGACTCAAATCTTAATTTTTTATTTTAAAAAAGTTTAATTAAATTTAAAATAGTAATTTTTAATTAAAATAATATATTTTTATTTAAATTTAATTATAAAATAAATAAATATAAATATAAAAATAATATAAAATAATTTTTTAATGGGATGAATGATAATTCAAGCCTAATTGGGTGGGCTAGGTTGGGTCAACTTTGATCTGAGCTTAGTATTAAAAAAATTTCAAGTCGCGGCTCAGCCCAACCCATATTTTGGTCGTCTTCATATATTTTCAAAGACATTATTTAGAGGATGATTGTTAGAATTTTTTTTAGATATAATCTTTCATTTTTTAAGACAATTATTAATTGTTATCAAATTTTTTTTAATTTTATAGTAAAAGTAAAAAAAAAGGGTGATATCCTTAGATTATGCTGATTTATATGTTAGATGCATCATATCTTGAAGAATCCTTACCATTTATGAATAAAATCCTTTGGCTACTAAGATTATCCATTAGAGCAAAATGCAACAAATCTTTTTCGAAACAGAGTATATATCCATATTGTGTCCCTTTGGAGCAAAAATGGGATTAGATTTGTCAATTTTGGAAGGGATGAATCAATGATAAAGTCGTCAGTCAAGAAAGCATTGATTGGTGAAGTTAATTTCACAACTAATGAAGACCAAAGAAAAAGCTTTTACTGTATACAATCTTGTTTACTAAGTGAAATGTTTTTTTTTCATGGTAATTGGGTTGTTCTTAAATAAAGTTGGTGTTTGTTTTAAGCAGAAAAGATATTAAATTTGCAATGCCTCTTTCCCTTTTCCTCTTTACCAAGGTTAAACTTGGATCAAGCAAAGACAAAATAGTAAGAAGGGATAAGGATGAAACCAGCAAAAGAGGGAAAGAGAGATTATCCAAGCAGCTAACAGCTTAGGTTAATTGAGTTGTACTTTTTATTGTTAGTTTTTTTTTAGCACAAACAAGATCCCAACCTTAAGATAGGATTGTAAAAGATTATAAATACTGAGTTTTGAACTTCATACTTATTTGATGTTATGTCTTAAAAATTATAGATGATTATATGAATAAAATGAATTAAACTTTCTATTTTTGTTTTGATCAAACAATAGTTCTTTTTCATTGTTTATTGAAGAAACAAAAATATTTGAAAGACAGTTAGGTAGGATAAGGAAAATATTACAAATATTAGAGATAGAAAAAAATATTATTATTGTCTGAAAGAAAGTTAAGTTAAAGATAAAAAAATATCGTAAATACTAAATCTCGAATTGTAAAATTATTAGATTTTACATCTTAAAAATGATATATTACATAAATCAAACAGACGAAGCTTTTTATTATTGTTTTTCATACAATAATGATACTTTTTATTATTGTTTAACGAAGAAACAGAAACATTTGAAGGAAAGCTAGGCTGAGGAAATTGTATTGCACATGGCTAGGGAGGGGAATCCTTTGTATGCTTTTGATGAGTTGTTTATTAATTTAAAAAACCCATTTTTTGTGTAAATAATGAAGTGCTTACATTAATGGCTGTCATGTTTATCCCGACACTTCCATCTCCTGTTTCCCATCTTCCAACTTTCAATTAGGTGCTAAACCAGCTATTGGCAATTAGATCTTTCCCTTTAATTGAGGAAATTTTTAGTTATAATAATCCCTAGACATCTAAGCATCTTATATTCTACAATATTTCTCAAACAAAAACAATCCCCACTTTCAAAACTTTGAAGAGAATGTACAGTGGTCCATTACACCTGATCTCCATATTTGCTCATACAAGTATTTTCCAAGGCTTAAATGTATTATTTTCCATCAATATTTTACTGTAACACTGCTAGATCAACAGCATATTCTCTTTGTTTTGAACAAATTTTATAGTCTTTATTCATCTTTTGTTGTGAAAAAAGACATGACCCAGACTTTGTTTTACATCAAATCCGGGGCCCTATGATGACATATATTGCACCGGGATTAATGAAAACCTAGCTAGCTAGATATCTTTTTCCCCTATCTGTCAAATAATCAATAGTTTCACATGATAGATGCGAATATTTGGACCCCTTTTTCCCTCGTAAATCTCTGAAAAAACCCCCCATTGTTTTTTGTGCTATATTCACCTCTCCAATGTTTCAAGAAGGCCCCTAAGGCTCAATCCTCCTCCACTTCCTCCATTCTTTGGTGCAGTAACAGTCTTGAATTTAAATAATGATCTTAATATGATATTTAAAAAAATTATAAATATTAAAATTTAAAATTATTAAATTTTATTTTTAATAATAAGCATATAAATTTTTAAATTTTAAATTTATTATTATTAATAATTATTATAATTGATCATTATAATAATCACTAAATTTTTTATTACGATCAAAGTTACACTACCTATAGCAATTTAAATTTTCAATAATAAAAGTTGTATGATAGGAGACGGTGTGTCTCTCGATTAGTGTGAGTGCTTATCAATGTCAATTTACCAATCAGGTTGTATTGTTATCTTCTCCATTTCCGAGTCAATTTTGTTTGTGTTGTACATGCCACACACAGTATTCTTCCATGTTTCCTTCAACCCCTACTAGAAATCCCCTTCACGACTTGTCCTTTAAGTTCGTGCATAGCTAGCTCATTTCAATGCACCCAATTAAATAAACAAATTCAGGGGTCCTTGAATTACGCCTGAATTTAAGCCATTATCAAGGAGGATTATGACTTTAACTCTACGATAGAGTAATTAAACTTGTAATCAAATTGTTCAAGACATTTAATTTATTTAATATCTAACATTGGTTAAGATGCATTGGGTTCGAGGCAATATAAGGGTGTTTGTGACATGTGAAAACCAAAAAGAACGGAGAAAGTTATGCCCATATGTACAAATAGACTTGTCAATTATGTAAATCGGGTTAATTTTTGTTTAAGTTAATTTAAGTTGGATCAATTGAAGTTTTTAAATTTTGGGATCATTTTCGAGTTTAGTTATGTCAATTTTAGGTCATTTTAGGTTCAATTCATTTTTGATTTTAGGTTAATCAAGTTTAGCACTCCGATTAGTCGAGTTTAAATTATTCTAAGTTTAGATCATTTTAGATTTAAGTTTAATACTTAAGTTATCAAGTTTGGGATAATCAGGTTTAACACTCAGGTTTATTAGGTTCGATCATTTCAAGTAAGTATTTCGGGTTCGGATCATTTTGGATCTCGATCATTTCAGGTTTTGGTTATTTATTGGTTCGAATTGTTAACTTTTTCAAGTAAAATTCAATTGGATCATGTTTGGGTTTGAATAAATTGACCAAATTTTTTGAGTTTGGGTCAGAATTGAATGGTCTAGGTGTAAGACTAGGGTTTAACACTAAGACGCTGACAAGGGCAAATCGTTATAGTAGCTTGGGCCACGATCCCCGGTGAGTCTTTTAAACTTTTTACTATGTATATATTAATATTAAATAAATTTAAATTGAATCAATAATATTAAAATTGTTAATTTTATATTTTAATTTATAATTTACTTTTATAAATTAATATAATTTAAGAATTAAAATCATTGCATTATTTTTTATTTTTGAACCTACCAATGATTACTTATAAATCTTTAAAATTAAGATACTCCATATTAGTTTTAGGTTACAACAATGCGAACTTACAAAAAAGCCAAATTAACTTCAATGTTATAAGACATTTCAAGGTTTAGCTGCACAAATTACTTTCATTACTCATTATTATCATTAAAAGACTATAATTAAAATATCGTGTTTAGATTGATCCACCACTGATACCCACCTCTACCCATTTATATATATTACCCTTTTTTTAATTTGAACGCATTAAAATATACAATTTTTTTTTTTTAGAAATGTATGATATAACAAATTAAGTATACTTTTGCCATCCTAAAATTTTTTATGAAGATTTGCCATCGCCTCTAGAGCAGGCAATTATGCTAGTTGGACCAAATGGATAATGGCATAGTTCCCAAATATAAAAGGCATGGGATAAGCCTAAAGTTCCAGAGCTCACTTTCATCATCTTTTACATTGCTCTACATTGCTTTCTCGTGCTCCTTATCCTTAGAATTCTTATCGATTGGAGCATCGAATTGCGTTCCGTAGCATTAACTCCCACGTTTTTCTAATTTCTTCTGCATTATAGGACCTTACACAAAACCTCTTG
>JBBYHO010000003.1:3231527-3243732 GCA_038382025.1 Adansonia gregorii
AAAAATGGCTTTTCATTTTTAATTGAACTCCCATCATTTCCTAACAATATGGGCTTTGTATTAGTGATTTCTAAGCGCAGCCACTCCTGATTCAATCCAATAAAATAGGCCATTGCTTTAAAACTCAATTCCATATTTCCCAACTTCTACGGGCATTTTTATCTTGGATTTTTAGGCCCTTCCTCTATGGACCATTATTTTGGAACTTACTCGGGCCCTTATTTATGAGCTTCATTTTATGGATTTCGTAGCCCACACTTTAGTCCAAATAACAAGATTCCCAAACCTCAATTGTAACAACATTCTTCTCAACGGGATCCAGAGGGAAGATAGCAGGCCTCAAAACACTTTGTTGATATAAGAAAACACGTCTCAAAACATAAATGCGACTTTTGTTCTTCTACCATTTCAATTTTCAACTCTCACTCTTCAGTTTCCTTGTCTCCTCTCAACCAAAAGTTCACCAACCAACTTAAACTCATTAACAAACAAATAGATTATGTACTTGTCATGATCAAAGATGTACATTGATTTACAATAGGCAATCGTAGATGATACTTAATATAATAATTAGATAAAATTAAAACATCAATAAAATTTATTTGTTGAAGACATAGATTGTCATGAGATTACTATATTGATTCAATGATTTGTAAATTTTATGAAAGACTAAATTCAATAAGAGAATAATTATCTTTATTAGTCTATAGATATAAAAGCTCTAACTAAATAAATTTATTTTAGTAACTTTTCGTCACAAACTTATAAGTTAAGATCTATATTTTTAAGTACATTAATCAATGTTATAGATATTACTTTTGAATTTCAAATCTTTTAAATAACATGGATGTCACCTAATAAGACTGTGTCCTTTCTTCCATTAAAGCCAACTCCATTTAGTGGAGAAAGATGTATTTGATATTATATTCTTTGTCTTGGCTTAATCAAATAAGATTATATATGTCGAAATTGGATTCTTGGTTTGTTTAACTTTCTCAGTGTATTTCAATCAAAGCTTGATTCAATAAAAATTTCATGTTCTTTTTTTTTTTTTTTCCTAGTTATTCGAAATCACTCTGAAGTTTGAATTCATCGGTATTAAAATGGGGGAAGAACAGGGGAATACTGATATTGTGTTGGATTCGCTTCCCTGCAGAGAAAGAACATACCACTGTTTACTATTATCCTTCACTTTTGAAGCTAAGATTAAATTCTAGGCGTTTGGTTAACGCACCACTGTGACTGTCACTACCTCTGGTTTTTAATTTAAAAAAATGATTAATTTATATATTTTTTTAATTAAATAGAAATCAAACAGACTGAAATTTATAACTAAATCATACCAAATCAAATTTTACTTATTTTGTTAATCATTTTTTTTAATTTTTAAAACCTATTTTATAGTATTTCAAAGGTTTTTTTTTACTAATTTAAAAATAAAATATTTACCTTCTTTATGTTATAAACTTAAAAAACTAGTTTTTTTAGTTGTTAACTCTTCACTCAAATTGAGACTTCCTTGGCTTCAGCTCAGTTACAGGGTGTCCAACGAAACTCCCAGCTCCTGAACTAAGCAGTCATTCTCCCTGGGTTCCCCACTTCTATAAAACGATCACAATCGATCGCTCTCTATCCGAAGAAAACTCTAAACTTTTCAAAAACTTTCAACGAAAGCTCTCTCGCTCGCTCGCTCTCTGATGGCGGAAACACTTGCTTCTTTGAGATCTTTAATGGCTTCGCACTCTCCTCCCCTCGATGCCTTAGTCGTTCCTTCTGAAGATTATCATCAGGTAAAAAATACTTTTTTTTTTTTTAAAAAAAGTAGTAATTCCTT
The DNA here is from genome assembly GCA_038382025.1 of Adansonia gregorii. Classification (NCBI taxonomy): domain Eukaryota; kingdom Viridiplantae; phylum Streptophyta; class Magnoliopsida; order Malvales; family Malvaceae; genus Adansonia; species Adansonia gregorii. The sequence continues at coordinate 3,233,362 of JBBYHO010000003.1, forward strand.
TCATCGTTTCAAAATCTTTTTATTTGTTTAATTTTGAATCGAGTTTTGTAGAGTGAATATGTTTCTTCTCGGGATAAAAGGCGCGAATTCGTTTCTGGATTCACCGGAAGTGCAGGTCTCTATTTTTTAGTTTTCTCTTATTATAATTAATGATAATAATTATCTTATTAAAGATTATCTAATATAATTTATTTTGGAAAATATTTTAGGATTGGCACTTATTACAAAAAATGAAGCAAGGCTATGGACGGACGGCCGATATTTCTTGCAAGCGACGCTGCAGCTTAGTGATCAATGGCAACTAATGCGTATAGGGGAAGATCCTTCGGTTGATGCCTGGATGTCTGCTGTAATTTGCCATTTTCCCTTGAAATTCAATCTTGTGCTTCAAATTTTGGTATTCTTATTAATTTCTTTCAATATAATAATATAGAATTTGCCAAGGGAGGCAGCTATTGGGGTTGATCCTTGGTGTGTATCGGTGGATACGGCTCAAAGATGGGAACGTGCTTTTGCAAAAAAGCAACAGAAATTAGTTAAAACCTCAACCAATTTGGTTGACGAGGTTTGGAAAAACCGGCCACCTGCTGAAACTAAACCAGTTATTGTTCATCCCTTGGAATTTGCTGGTCGTTCTGTTGCTGAAAAGTTGAAAGATTTGAGGGAAAAGCTCGTGAATGAAAAGGCTCGTGGAATTATCGTCACAGCTTTGGATGAGGTATGGTATATCAACTTGTTGGCCTAATGGAATTTGTTTAGCAATGGTTTTTTCAGTTCAAATAGCTACTTTGTAGGTTGCTTGGTTATATAATATCCGTGGGAGCGATGTCTCTTACTGTCCGGTTGTTCATGCATTTGCTGTTGTAACATTGAACTCAGCTTTCCTTTATGTGGACAAAAGGAAGGTTTCCTCTAAGGTAAGATTTCAATTATTTTAGTTTGTTCGAGTTTCCATTTTTTTATTCATTCATTGGTATTTTCTGTATTTCACGAGTTATTACACCCACCATGCTTGAAGATCGAAGTTAAGGTTAATTGATTACATGTATGTTAATGCAGGCGAGCTCTTCCATGCAAGAGAACGGGATTGAAGTTCAGGAGTATGATGCAGTGAGCTCAGATGTTGCATTGTTGGCTTCTAATCAGCTTGATGAGGACATAAAAGTAAATTCTGCTCGAAATGGTGTTAGTGAAAATGACACATGTGAAACGGAAGAAAACTATAATGATCTTATATGGGTTGATCCTGTTTCGTGCTGCTATGCTTTGTTTTCAAAACTAGATGCTAATAAGGTGCTCCTGCAGCAGTCACCTTTGGCCCTCGCTAAAGCCTTAAAGGTTGTCCATTCGCTTCCTATCTGGTTTAATCTTTACTATAAAAGTGTAAAAAATATATTTATATAATGTCTCTTCTGATATTCGAAAACAATTTCTTGAGAACTTAGAACAACTTATATTTTGAATGTTTACTTGTAAAATACACATGAACTGATCCTGAATAACAAACGTATTCCGCCTCCACAAAGAAGAAAAAAGGGAAGAGGCAATTACTTATCTGGAAGAATCTTTAAAACTCTAAAGAGACATTCTATTTGATCATGTTTCATTTAATTTATCATTATCAACAAATTTGAATTTTCAGAATCCAGTTGAGTTGGATGGATTAAGAAATGCACATATCCGGGATGGTGCAGCTGTTGTGCAATATCTTGTCTGGTTGGATAAGCAGGTATAAAACTGTATCATTTATATATTATATACTCTCTTGAAAATTGATAAATATTCTATCTGATTGTTTAAGATTCTACCCTCATCTGTTTTAGATTTGATCTTTCTATCAAAGTAAAATATTTCTTAATATATGCAACAAGATTTTAGGCTGTTGTTGGAGTGGAAATCATGCTATTTCTCTTTCAAATCCTCAGATGCAAGAGATTTATGGGGCTTCTGGCTACTTCGTGGAGGGGGAGGGAGCAAGCAAAAAAAGATCGTAAGTTAAAGAATTGCAAGTTGATATCTTCCCCCTCTTTGACCCTTGCTTATTTGTTGTTTTTTGAGCCTGAAACCAAACAGGCTCTCCCCCCCCCCTCCTTTAACAAAAATTTCTGAGCTAGAGATGGACTGAGTCATTGTGGTTTTTCATGCTATTGGAATGAATCATGCAGGGAAACTTTGAAATTGACAGAGGTGACTGTTAGTGATAAGTTGGAGGGGTTTCGTGCTTCAAAAGAGGTAACAATACTTTTGTGAATGTTTTGTTATGGTAGTAAGGAAAATTAGTCGAAATGATATATTGGGTAAAGGAATAATGATAAAATGTAAGTGGGAAATTCTTGTATTCCTAGTGACTCATTGTGTTGTACCGTGTCTGTTATCAGCCCACAGTAACTTTGTTTTGTAAACTTGAGCATCACGTGAAGGTTAACAATTCCCTAAGAGTCACAACTTTAAAACCTTTAGCGTGAAATGTGCTTCTTGTTTCCAGATGTTGCTAAAATGTTGTGCCTGCATTTCTGCTTGTTCATGTTACAAAATCATTCCTAAGTTGTAGGTTCCAGTTCTTGCTAAAATGTTATGCATTCATTTGTACTTGTCCATGTCACAAAAATTGTTTCTATGTTACTAATTGCAGCACTTTAGAGGCCTAAGTTTTCCAACTATTTCTTCAGTTGGTCCAAATGCGGCCATCATCCATTACTCACCTCAGAAGGAAACGTGTGCTGAGCTTGATCCGGATAGCATTTATCTATTTGATTCAGGAGCTCAGGTTTGCAATCCAATCCTAATATTTTACTTCCATCCATTAATGAAAACTATCAGTAAATGCCAACTATTTTTTATTCTAGATTCTTAGTTCTGATTCTTAATTCCGTAACTGATACCATGGATGGCATCATTGAAGTATCTAGATGGGACAACTGATATAACTCGGACGGTTCATTTTGGAAAGCCTTCAGCACATGAGAAGGCTTGCTATACCTCTGTAAGTGGCGTCTGTTGCATTTCTCTTCTGGATATTTCATATTGGTTATATGTGTACACCTTCCTTTTGTCACACTATACTAATTTTAAATGCTGATGTGCTCATTTTTCCAAAGCCCCTGGTGGATTTGATAATACAAACCGCATATCTATCTCTAGGCATTTTTGTTGTTTTTGCCTGGGAAATGATGCGTCACATGATTGATTGTGACATGTGATAGTAACCATAGTGTGATTTGGATGTCTTACTATATTTGACAATACATATTAAGCTTTAAATTAAGTTATATGTAGTTTAAAGAAAAAAGTGATATTTTTGTAAGAATAAAGCAACATTAATTATTTGTGGTGATATCCAACGAGTTATCAGTTGTGATTGTCTTATACACGTCAACCCAATTTGTTTGCATTAAGGCAGTTGAAGAATGTTCAACATATTGGCAGTCAAAATTTATCACTCTTTAGACTAGTTCTTTTTTTTTTTTTTCAATTGGGTACTGCTTGATGTAAAGATATGTTAAGATGCTTGGGTTCCACTTCTCTTCTTTCCTTAGATTCACGCGTCTTTCATTTCCTATGCTTCCTGAACTTAAAGCCTTTAATAAGTGGATTCCATGCAGGTTCTCAAGGGCCATATTGCTTTGGGCAATGCTCGATTTCCTAATGGGACAAATGGTATTAAAAGTTTTCTCTGTTTTATCTGTTTAATTATTCCATAGTTATTTGAACATTTTGCTTGACGTCATGTAGAATTTGTCTAAACTCCAATATCTAATATATATATATATATATATATATCATTCTGATTGATTGATTGCTTTTTGTAAGGAAATGCACTTGATATTCTGGCTCGAATTCCTTTGTGGAAGTGTGGTCTTGATTATCGACATGGTACTGGTCATGGAATTGGTTCTTACCTGAATGTTCATGAAGGTTAGCAATTAGCTAGACTCCCTTGCCAAAGTTAGGGTTGCCATTAATTCAATGGAACTTTTAATTTTAACTTTTCTTTTTCCTGGTTGAATTACTTGGACCAGGGCCACATCTAATTAGTTTCAGACCTCAGGCGCGCAATGTGCCACTTCAAGTTTCCATGACAGTAACAGATGGTTAGTATTTTTAGTCCTGCCTTATAATCTAACCGTGTCCGAAAATTTTCATTCTACTTCACAAAGTATTTTTGTCTGCCTTTTACTGATTTCCCTTCATTTCTCCTTTATCTTTTCGTATTTAATGCTTTAATGCTTGGTTTACTCATAGCTTTTCACGCATACCTGTTTCTAAGCATTTATTTAATGCTGCCTGGGCAGTCACTCTTATCTGAGTCTTTTGTGCAAGCAGTCTTGGCCCCCTTTTGGGGGCTGTGGTTCTTGTTGCATATGTTAGCATCATTATAAAGTTCTAATTAATTGAAGAATTCTATTTTCTTGATGTTAAAATACTACCTGGTCTATGCTCTGTCCGGAAAAGGAATGTATCATTACTAAAAAACTGGAGCATTTACTAATTCTATTTAGAAATTCCATTTCCTAGAACCTGGCTATTATGAAGATGGGAGCTTTGGTATAAGATTAGAGAATGTGCTTATTATCAAGGAAGCTGATACCAAATTCAATTTCGGCGATAAGGGATATTTATCATTTGAGCATATCACATGGGTAAGTTTGTCATTATGTGTAAATTATTCATCTTTTCTCTTCCTTCTATCAACCATGATTGCATGCGTGTTTGTTTGCGCATGTGCACACAGATTTTTCAGGTCTCACGTGCTCATTGCAAATAACAGTTTTAGACTATTATTTTGGGCTTCAGTAACTTAGTTGATAGATTATCATGGTCTCCTCAAGACATATTATTAATGTTCCATTTCATATGTCTGTTGCAAGTATTTTCGAAGTTCTCACCGGCTGTTGAATTCGAGTTTTTATTTTTTAGGTCAAACTTAGATGGCTTAATGCGTATCCTTTTCCAAGAGGGCTGAATTTTGGATTTTAATAGCGCTTATCTTATGTTTCAGGCACCATATCAGATAAAGTTAACTGACTTGAGCCTCTTGACACCCGAGGAGATTGAGTGGGTGAATACCTACCATTCAAAATGTCGCGAAATTCTTGCGCCTTACATGGATAAAAACGAGATGGATTGGCTGAAGAAAGCGACTGAACCTATAAGTGCATGATATGTCTTATTTCAATAAGCCTAAGGGCCTTGTTCTTCTTTCCATGCTTTGCTGAGAACCAAATATGGGACTTGTTTTGTAAATGATTTTATGTTTACTAATTTATATATAATGTAATATTTATGGAATAATTAGTGTTTTCTGCATTTATTTTATATGGGATGTTTGTGGTCTTATATCAAAGTTGGCCTTCCTGTTTATAGCTAATCTTTTTTTAAGTTAAATGCTTAAAACACTAAAAAAATCGGAGTTTCTATTTTGTTGTTTTGCAAGTTACTTTATTACCTTTCAAAATTTATCACATGATAGACCTCTCTTTCTTACATGTGGCTGGTTGACCACCTATACAAGAAGAGGACTATAGGTGTAATTGAGTTTTCTAACATGTGGCTGGTTGACCACCTATACAAGAAGAGTACTGTAGGTGTAATTGAGTTGAGCTAAGTTTTAATGGTAAAAAGCTTCGAGTTGATTTGAGCTTTATGTTCGATTAAGTTTTATTATAAATCTCAAATTTAATTTAAAATAAAATTTAAATTATTTGAGAAAAAAAAATCAAATTATTTAAAGTAATATGTTTTGGTTTCATAATATTTTCACCTTCGATATTTACGTTTGATATTTATTACAATATATTTACTTTCAATATTCATACGTGATATTTACTACAATTGACGGATCCTTGAGAAGTAGTAACTACTGCCTTCCTAGGCAAAGAAATTCAATACTAGGCTTAACCTTTTACTACAATTGACGGATCCTTGAGAAGTAGTAACTACTGCCTTCCTCGGCAAAGAAATGCAATACTAGGCTTAACCTTCTGGATCCTGCAAGGTCACCTTGAGCGTAAAGCGGTACAAATCTGAAAGTGATAGGCCAGAGCAAGCAATTGGGATGGTGATATCTGAGCGATGCAAGAACTCATATAGGACACCAAACCATACAGCTCGTTAAAACCGAAACTGAGATGAACTCACTTTCTGATAAATGGTTTAAGTTCTTTAATGGAAGCTTATGCACAGGTCTTGCTAGTTCCTAGTGAGTTCCAGATCATCCACCCCAACCTCACGTATTCTCTCACCTTCCCAAGGTCTTACTCTACCATTCTCGAATTCGGACTTTAAGCCTCTCTCCGTCTCTGTTTCTGTCCCCCAGGTCACCCCTCCAGGCCCAGTGACACCATCCTGGAGAGGATTCTGTTCAACCGCCCTTTTCACTAGATTAAAAGTAGGTGAAGAAGGAGCTCCAGCTGCTGTGGATGCCACTGTCTGAAAACTCACCCAGCGACCAGAGGCCACGGTTGAGGCAGCAGGCTCATCACATTCTGGTATACTGGCTGGCGCGCAGTGGGGCCGCCTTGTGGGGCTAGATGGAGCTGAGGTAGCGAAAAGCGGGTTGCCGCGAAACGAGTTTAAGGAACCATTGGAAAGGGACTCCCGGTCTGCTTTGGGCTTAGATCCTCTAGAATTTGGGGAAGAATGCGGTGGCGTTACCGGCGCACTATTGGATATTGTAAGAGGAGGGAGGTTATCAGGGAAGGCTGCAATGTTGCGGAGGAACGGAAGAAGGCAGGTCGAGGGAAACGAGTCGCGCTTGGGCATAAGGAGGAGGAAGGGCTGGCATGGTAGGAAGGAACGGGAATTGGGAAACAAGAAGAATGTGGACTTGGTTGAATGGATGAACATGCACCGATGTTTTTTGAGGCATTTGAGGCCCCTTCGAGCTCGTATGGAGGTGATGTAACCACCCCTGCATCAAAACCATTACAAAAGGAAATAAGAACAATGTGACCCAAATACATTGATGAAGCAACAAACACTAGTTAATAGAAGAATTAAAACATCAATCTTGATCAGAGTCTTGGTGAAACGGTGAAACTTTAACGTAGTTGGGTTTACCAAAGAAGTTGATCCCTTTTTCTGTTCTTCAGTTTGTTTCCCGAAGTTGTAAGAGAACCAGAATTTCAATCCATTAAACAAGTTAAAAGCGTTTAAACACACAAGAAAAACACAATAAACCAAAGAAAAATCAAAACCCATTTTAGAAAAACTAAAATCAAACTTTAACATCGAAATAATGCATGCATGTAGATCTGCAAGTGTAAAATGAAGAAATTAAAGCCCAAAACCTTGCGATAAGTGGTATCATCGTCTTCAACGATCCACCCAGCGTCAAAGCAAAGAGCTTTCAAGACCTCATTGTTGGCACAAGGTTCAGGAAGCTTATAGTTGCCTTGAGCTCGAAGGCCAGGGTACATCTTTGCAGCTATAGCTCTGTTTCTTCGTTCTCTTCTCTTGTTATTCTCCCTCTCTTTCCACGTCGGTAATCTCCCTCATGCCTCCGTCATTCTTGCAAAAGAACTTGGCTTTTGTTTCAAACTGTAGTTTCTTGCAGAAAAAGAAGAAGAAAAATGGCGTTATTGCGTTCCAAAGAGAGAGACGCAGCGCGGCAGACAAGTTTCCCTTTCCCTCTCTTTCTTTCACAAGGATACTGCTTTGCTCTGAGAAAGAATGGAAACGCTTTTGCAATGTTCATCTTTGTCCCCTCTCATCTTCACCAATAAATTAGATTGATTTATAGATTGAATTTTGAATAAAGATTTTATAAATTGAAATAGATTTAAGTCCATATGAATTATTACAAAAACAAATATTTTAATGTTAATAAATAGTAATAGAAGCTATCGGGATAGTTTGAGCCTTGCTCTACTTAAGTTTTGAGAAAAGAAAAATTCGAATTGCAATATGGTATGGACAGCTCAATGAATAATAAAGGTTCTCTTATTTAGAAAGTGATATAAAATCAATCTCCTTAAATCTTATAAAAAGGGGTTGTTTACAAGTTTAATTATTGAAACTTTAAGGAAATTAAAATGATTCCTTACCGGAGTGCAATGTATTTTTTTTGAAAAAAAATTAAAGTTAATTAAAAAGAGTTATAAATATTGATATTTGTTATATCTTTTTATTAATTTCATTACGGGATAAGAAAATTCTTTTGAAGAAGATAAGCATTGAAGGATGATTAGATGACTTCAATCTCTATTATAAGATAAATTTGATTACTATATAACTTTTATTCGTATAGAGTTTTGAGACAAGCACAACTCTTATTAAAGGCTTATATAAAGAGTTAGCATCCACATTTATAAGATGTGAGCTATTAGAAATTTCTCATTCTCTCTTCAATCTTTGTTCATAATATTTTTACCGTCTTAAATATCAGAGTATTTTTTTAAAGTTTAACTCTGAGCCTCTCTCATTTATATTATTTTGTAAATTTTCTTATCAACATTTCTATTGTTATACCAATAATATTAAATTTTAATTTTGCAAAAGAAAAGTTACCTTATTATTTTTTTAAGAGTGAATCATCTAAATAAAACTCAAATTATTGTATTGCTCTATTACTCCTACTTGATAAAACCACTTCAATTTTGAGATTGAACATGGCAATGGGTTTGAAATTAGAGACAAAACTTGGAAGGGTCTACATTGCCCTACCACATATAGGGTCGTTTCTTTTTTCTTTTTTTTTTATCTTTGTAGGTATAACTTATGTAATTCAAATATTTTATTTATTTAAAAATATTTGTATGTAATGCATATATTAGATGTATATTTAAATATAAATTTATGTATATTTTTTAAATATATAAAAATTTAAAAATTAAATATATTAATATTAAATACGTAGTTACTCCACACCCACATTCAAATTTAGGTACCATTATTACTACATATATTTTGTGACGATTTCATGATTTTTTTAAATTAATTTTTGGTTCGTCTTAACGGAGCAAAGGGCCAAAATTTGGTGAATCTGTGACCTCACTTCTTCATCAAAATGATGGCATTTGGTCATTTTGTCAGTTATTCCTTAAAAAAAAATAATAATAATAAAAATTGCAAAGGACGATCTGACCATTGGATAAAAATAAAAATAATTTTGGGGTCCTTGGAAAGCAAAAATTTAACGATCAATGTGTTTTTCATTTGAGATTCAATATTATCTTGGGATGGTTGGACCTAACTGAGAGCCACAAAGACTAAAAAGACCCGGTCAAAAATTGGTTGCACAAACTTTCCACCAATGAATTTGGCACAGTAATTTCCTTTTGTTTTGCTACATCGGGATGGACCACGGCTTTAAAGTTCGAATTATAAAATTTATAATGCCTTCCCATCATGATCTTTTGCAACTGTCTGAACCTCAAACATAGTGCTGTTGAGGACTAGCAGATACTACAATTTCAGCTTTGATTATGTCCTTGAGTTAAATCATGCGGTAGAGAGACAGAGATGATGTGGAAGTGCTTGATTAGGGAGACGTGATTATCAAATTGTAATGGGATTAGTGATGTTACTTATGACGTGACCACGACAATGTGAACAGACTTTCAAAGCAAATAAACGTGACGGCAATTTCGTTTCTCATTAAAAAAAACAAAAAAGAAGTGAGATTGGTCACCTCCTTGACATTTCAAATCTCTTTTTTAATATTTGCATGAACCGTGGGTTTTCATTTCAGGTAGCTAAGGGCCTAATAGTACTGGAACACGGCCTGGTGGCCGGGGACTGACTGACCGGTGAAATATGTTGTTGTGATGTTCGCGACCGTTTCAATGGATAATAAAATTAATTTTGATAAAATTAAAATAATAATAATAATAAAATTAAAATTAAAAGTGAAATATATTTTTTTAGATTCAATTATAGCGATAGTGATAAAAAAAATTGTAATGAAAAAGTAAAATGATTAAAAAAAGTTATATTGAAATGTAAATATATAATAAAATTTTTTAAATTTTTAAATATTAATTAAATTAATAAATAATTAAAAAGTATAAAATTATATTTTTATCAAATAATTATTTTATTAATAAACAATGATAATCATATATTAAATTATAATTTATTTTTATTTTTATTTTTAAATAATTAATTATTTTTAATTCATTCGTATGATTATTATAATAAATTTTTTATATGAACATTGTATAATTAATAAAATTTTATATATATCTCTTACATTATATGAAAATTAAAAATTAAAAAAAAAAAAGAAATATCTTTCTCTCTACCACAGCTTAAAACTTCGGTGGAGATGCTACGTACAAGCGGAGATTGAATCTCCACTTGCACGTGATCCATATGGATACAATAAAACCCAGATGCAGCCTTTAATCTCTCGACGCGTGCAGCCTCTTT